>CAUYRT010070016.1:0-47870 GCA_963574885.1 Lepilemur ruficaudatus
GCCTCTGCCTCCCAGAGTGCTAGGATTACAGGCGTGAGCTGTGTTTTTAGCGGGTCATTCTGGGTACTGTGTGGCAAGTGGATGGTGAGGACGAGAAGAGAAGCAGGGACACCGGTTGGGAGGCCATGGGCCAGGGAGGGACGGGGGATGATGGGGCCCAGGACTCAAGATACATGCCTGGAAACAGATTTGGTGATAAAAGAATTGAGGATGATGCTTGGGTTTCTGACTTGCCTAAGGTGTGGATGGTGGTGGTAATACTGAGCTGGAGAGAACTGAGGAAGGAAGAGACACGTGTTGGGGGAGGTGAAGTAAACAGTTTCATGTTGAATGTTTTAAGTGTAAGACATTGTATCAGTGAGGACTCAAGCAGGAAAACAGAACTTTTGCTGGGGAGTTCACTAAGGAAACATAATATGCAGAATGAATTGCCGGGGTGTGGAAGAGCTGAAAGGAGATGAGCAGGTGACCCAGTGGCAGGAACCTGCTCCCCCTGGGATGGAGGAACAAGAGCCAAGGCCCCGGAGCTGGCTGTCCAGCGGGAGCCGGGGTGCAGTGAAGAGGCTGCCTGGGGGCCTCCCAGGCTGAACTGGAACTGTGGAGGGCAACCTGTGGAAGCCAGTGAACAGCCAGATAAACAGCTTCCTGTAGAGACAACACACACCAGAGAGAGGGGAAGAAACACCCTGTCTTCTTTCCTCTTCCTGCCCACGGGCCTCAGCCATGGCTCCCATTGGTCCAGCCTGACAGGAAGCCAGCAGGCGAGGAGCCTGGGAGATGTAGTTTGCGGGGGCATCACTCTGTGACCCGGAGCAGAGTGGGAAGAGCGGGCAGACAGGCAGGGGTCAGCACAGACGCCTGCCAGAAACCACTTCAGGAATGTCTGTATTTTCACAAGCCCTATGCAAAGGGATAAATCTCCAATGAGGGGATTCGGCATCAGGGACAGGGGGCCATGGGGTCATGAGGCCCCTCCTTGTTCCCCTGCGGGGTGTGACCTATTCCTTCTAGGCTGGTCTGCCCTGGAAGTCAGAACCGGCCTTGTCCATATTCTAGCAAAGCTACCCCACCCCTGCCACCTCCAGGCTCCGTCTCCAACATCCTTCCGCTGTTTTCAAAGGGAAATGGAAGCAGCGGACTTGTCGGAAACCTGCCTCCAGGATGAAGAGAAGGAGGAGAAATGTGATTAGGAGAGCTGTGAAATGGTGATGACAGCAGCTGCTTAACATGGAAAAGGGATCCTAATTATTGCTTGGACAGGCAGGGCAGGGAAAAGTCCGTCAGACTGTGTGGAGGGCAGACACGCGTGCCAGGGCTGGCTGTCCCCACCCCATCCCTTCTCAAGGTGGAGGCGCTGACAGAGACACGGGGAGCTGGGCCAAGCAACCACTCAGCCGGGGGAGGAACTGGCAGGGCTGAGGCAAGAGGGCAGGGGCTTTGGGGGAGCCTTGGGCAACCCACCTGGCCTTGCAGGGCCTCAGTTTACTCATTTGTAGTAACTCAGATGCCTCTGGCTTCTCCAGTCTATGGGGACTTTGCTTCCTCCAAAACGACAGTACTCTGAGCCCCTCTCCTACCTGCTGTCTGTGAGAAGTCCAGTATCTTCCAGGCTCCCCTGCAAAGTAGTTCTTGGGATCCCCAAGGAATTCTTGCACATCTCCCAAAATCCGTGGTGGCGGCTCTGCCAGCATCTTGCTCTGGCTGACAGCTCTTCCTAGGCTCTGCCTGCCACCTCCTCACCGTGGGCATTTTCAGGCCAATTCTTTTCTCCTCAAACCCCTTCCCTCCAAGCTGGAACACATGCCTAATTCCCTTAATTTGCAAAGTCTGTCTAAGACCAGGCTCTGGGGTTTAAGCAAGCTTTACTTAGGGCTTAGCCAGCGTAAAGAAAAACTGGTTAGCAGGAGCTCTGACCCTGGGGTCTGAGGGCCCTGTGCCTCCACGGGCACCTCCCAACTCCTCTCCTGCTGGGTGGCTCTCACCTTAGGTTGGACCTGACGCCAAGGGGCCACTCCTACCTCTAATGAGAGTGCCTTGGCCACAGCCCTGTGGCCCGAAGTCCAGGCCCCCACCCTCTGCTGAGCTTAGAGGCCACACTGCCTCCCAAAGCACGTGCTTCTCATCAGATCCACCCGCTCCAGTCCAGAAGAGGAGGTTGGCTATGCTTTTGCACAAAAAAATTTGCTAAATTATTTTTCCCAGAACAAAAGAGCTGTCTTTCCACAACGTGAATCGGAGAATTGCTGATAGCTTTGACACAGAAGTTTGTTCCCATTTCTGGTCAATGAGGTTGCAAAAATATTGGGGCTTGGCTTGGTTAGAGCCCCTTTTCCTGTGAATAGCGGTGTCATAAGGTCTGCCTCCCTGGGGCGCTGTGAGCATTGAATAGACAATGGATGTGAAGAGCCTGGTGTCCACCATAGGCACTCAATAAATGCTGAGGCATTTTCCCCATCTTCTACTGTAACCTAAGGAGCTGGCCGGGGGCCGGGCGCTGGCCATCCTGAGGGCTTTAGAGGCCCCTCCTAACTCTCTGAGCACTAGACACAGGGAGAGGGAGGTTTTTAGGGTGACAACAAAGGGCTTGGGAGGGGACCAGACCAAGCATTGTGGACGTGAGCTCCTGGAGGTTGGCTCCTTGGGCCACCGAAGTGTGTCGAGCGCTGGGTCCAGGCCCAGGCTGTCTCCCTCCTCGCCGTGCTGTGTGCCCTTCGGACAGGGCACAACCTCTACGTGTCGCAGTTTCAACAACTCACATCTGGGCATGTTACTCCCACCCAATCCCTCCCCTCTTGGATTGGCCTGAGAATTTAATGAGCAAATGTGAAGATTTTGCTCTAAGTGTCATCTCCAGCAAAGATGGGCCTAAGTGTCTGATTCAGGTCTGAGTTGCCAACACCTGGGTGTGAGGAAGGCCAGGCCTCCCGGGGGTGTGGGGCCCATCCGGGTGCAGAGGGTTTGGAGCAGCTGCCTGCACTCGCACCCGAACTGTGCCCCACTGCCCTCGCCTTTATGGAATGACTGCTTAGCCCTGTACCTGGCACACAGTGGCGCTCATTAAGAGCTTGTGAAATAAATGGATTTGTGGGGGAGAAGCCCAGGTTTAAAAAAGCAAGAAAATAACCAAAGGGGTAGAGAGAATCAGTAAGGCTGTGAGGGAGAAGGAAGATCTCAGCACAGAAAGACGGCCTACGCCAGCTCAGCTGTAAGCAGTTACCGAGGGCTTACAGTGGAGGATCCGGCTACGTGGGAGGGCAGGCGAATGACCCATGGCCTCAGGAAAGGGTGGGCCAGGCAACATTCAGAGGACAGAGAGGACAAAAATCTGGGGGCTTTTAGTGGTAGGTGGGCTCCAGGGGCGCCTCCCTGGAGGAAGTGGCATTTAGGTGCAGAGTGGAGAGTAGGGTGCACAGAGACAGTTTCTCATAAGAGCTGACGGAGCTGGAGAGAGGTCAGGTGGGCAAGGCCCAGCAGAATGGCCAGGGATGGGGGCTCTGCTCTGGATAGCTGGAGTGGGGAGCCGAATGCCCCACCCCAGTGTGTGGACCCGGACCCCCTCTTGTGGGTCTGCTCCTGCCGGGGTGGGGTGCCCACTGCTTTTCACTACCCTGTGAGCTTTCAGGCCTTGGATCTACACCTGTGTTCTAGCATAGACATGCAGCTCATTTGAACTGAACATATTTTATGGACTATCCACTGTGGAGCCCACAGGTGCTGGTCCTTACTCGCTTCTCCCCCAGGGGTTTGGGAGGGAAGAGGATTTCTGGCCTCAGATTTTTCCTACCTGCTGTGCAGGGGGAGGAGATTGGGTGGGGTATAAGAGGCAGGCACAGTTACAGTCAAATGAGGGGAAGACACATCCCGGTGGCTCCCGCCTTTCCAAGTATAAGGATGCATGATTAACATAAAAACTCTCAGCAGCTTTGAACACTGACTGCACGTGACAGAATTACCATTAGGCATTTTTTTTAAAGTGTGATAATGGTATTTTGACTCTGTTTAAAAATAGAGAGTCCTTATCTTTTAGAGATCTGGAGTAAAATCTTGTCGTATGAAGTGATACGTGAGCTGGCCTCAAACTAACAGGGGAGGGGTGCGGCGTGGGTGTGGGTGCGGCGAGACTGGCCCTGAGCTGATGACTGATGCTGGGTGATGGTATCTGGGCTGCCTTAGACTAGTCTCTGCACTTTTGTCTTTTTTGGAAGTTCTCCATAATAAAAATGTTAAAAAGAAAATTAAGAAAGGAATAAAAACCAGCATCACTTTGTTTGAAAACAAAAACTTTCAACTGCTCTTTTAGTATCTGTCACTGTGCAGGAAATTCAGTGACGAAAATGCACTATGGACTCAGGAACGTTCTGGATGAATTTGCATTTTATTAATCACAATAGCATCTTCAGACATTTGAAAAACAGCAGGGCAAATGTGTGGGACAATATGTTCAGTCTGCTGCCTGTGCTCGGTTGGCGTGCCACATAGGGAATCCCTGGCAGTGCTAGAGCCATCTGGGGGCTGGCTGAGGACAGCACTTGGAGAGTGGGCAGTGGTGACCCAAGGCTTCTTGGGTGGGGGATGGGTTCCTAGGGTTCTCGGGGGTGACAGGGCAGTGGACCGCCCATCCCTGCTGAGGACCTGCTGTGTCTGGTTACTGTGCACGTGGTGGGAAATGGCTTCATTTGCACCCTGTAACCCCATTCCACTTGCTGCATCCCATTAGGCAGGTGACAAGCCCTCTTCAGGCCAAGGGAGGAGCCAGGGATGAGGAGGATTATGGCCCTACCAGGTCCCTGTCCCTGCCAGGGTGGGGCTCTGGGCACTTCTGGGGTTGAAATTTGGGGTCAGCCCAGATTTCTCCCTGCCTAGCCCCACCCCTCGCTGGGCAGGTGCTGACACTTTCTCAGCTTTTCTGTCTGGCTTCTCCTCCTGTCACTGCAATCCCAGTGGGTTCCAGGAGGCCACGTGGGAACGGGGAGGCGCTCCTCATCCACCCATCCCTTTTGTGTTCTCATTTGCCTCCTTTCAGGGAAGTCACTGAAATATCCCGAGGACTTCCCCAGGGGCCTTTAAAAAGAGGACATGGGAGGAGCAGAATGCTTAACTCAAAGCAGTTACAGCTCTGGAGGAGGAGGAGGGAGGAGGGGAGGAGAGGAGCCAAAGGAGGGAGGAAGAAGACAGGATGGAAAGAAAAGAAAAGGGAAGGATGGAATGTGTGCTGGAGGGGGACACAGTTTGACACAGACGGAGCCGGGAAATGGAGGAGCTGGAGTTTCTTGGTGCCACCCAGGCCTGGAGGTGTCACAGGAGCAGGGTTAGTCCTGGTTTGGGGGGCCTCGAGTCGTAGGGGCATCCACATCCCCCTTCTGCTGTAGCACACTTCCATCCATCTGTGTCCTGACGGATTGATCTGCGGGTCTGGCACCCGGTGCCTGTCACTGCTGTCTCTTCCACTGGGATCTCTGCCACTGAGGAGCGTTCTATAGGCACCTGGCCTGGCACCAGCAGAGCCTCTTTTCTCCCTGCTCCCACCTTCCCCATGTGGCCTGGCAGCTCATGGCTGGTGCTCCGAGGGAGGGTTTAGAGAAGCCTCCAGGCCAGATGGGTGGTAGCTAGAAGGGGGGCAGGAAGGCATCAGTCTGAGGCTCTGAAACCACAGCACTGCTAACCTCCTGACCAACCCCCACCAGGTTCAGCCTCCCCTCCCAGGCTGGAGCTTAAGGAATTTCTGGGCGGGTGCACGTCAGGTCTGCAGAGCCCTCCCAGCCTGAGTGCCACGGCTGTTCACACAGGGCTCTGAGTCAGCATTTCTGGGCTAGTCCTCCGTGTCTCATATAGGCTGGGAGATTTTGCCACATGGAGTTCTGCCCAGCCCAATCACCTCCCCAGGAGAAAGAGGCCTAGATTTGGGGTCCTGCAGGGCCACTAACAGGCTGTGTGACCTGAGGCAAGTTGCTGTGGTGCGAATGTGTCCCCCAAAGTTCATGTGTTGGAAATGTAACCCTCAAACCAAAAGTGGGAGGGGGGCCTAGTAAGAGGCCATGGGGGCTCTGCCTCACAGAAGGATTAATGCTGTTACGGCAGGAGTGGGGTAGTTATCTCCGGAGTGAGTTTTTCTTAGAGGTGAGCTCAGCCCCTCTGCTCTTGCTCTCTCCCTCCTCCTTGCCCTTCCTCCCTCCGCCATGGGATCAGGAAGCCCGAAGGCCCTCCTGCATGTAAGCACCTTGATATTGGACTTCCCAGCCTCGAGAACTGTGAGCCAAATAAACATCCCCTGTCTGTAAATCACCCAGTCTGCGGTACTCTGTTGCAGCAACACAAACGGGCTAAGACACTGCTCTCGCTGGGCTCACTTCCGCACGGCTGAGAGGGCATGCTCCCTACCACAGCCACCCTCAGCACCCCAGGCAGAGCGGTGCAGAGAGGGGAGTGGGACCTCCCTCCCGGAGGTGCAGGGCTGCAGAGGGCTGGAGAGAAAGAGCCGGACTGGAATAGCCCACCTGGCCTATGCTCCTGCCGCGGCTTCAGCCCTGCCCTCCGCCATCCAAATCTAGCTCTTCCCTCTAGGAGGTCCCCAGGACTGCACCTGCCCTTTCCGCCCTCCTTTTCTATGACTACCAGGCTGAGTGCCCAGCCCTGTGCGGGGACAAGGATAGGGGGGCATCAAGGCCGAGTCCTTATTTACACATATTTTGCAAGGAGTCCTGTAGAGCTGGTCTCCAGCAGAATCTCAGCACCCCCAAGCCCAATTGCATCATGTGCCTGGACATGGACCAATCAGCTGTGGCGAGGGAATGGGCAAGATCACGAGATCTGGGACCATGTGATCTCAACCCCAGTGCTGTGGCCAGGTGGGACCCTAGGGCCCAGTGGCCTTTCTCCTGGCCAAGCTTCAACAACGCCCGGCCTCAGTGCTGCTGCCCCACTGTCCCCCGTCCAGGACCCCATCACCCCTCTCTGGGACATCCGCACCTGCCTCCTCCCTGGTCTCCCCCCTCCTTCCCCGCCTCGTCCCGCGACATCCACCCTCAGTCACAGGCCGCCCTTCAGACGCGCAGTCTGATGGCTCCTCTTTCTGCTTCAGGACTTTGAGGGCTTTGTGGGAAGTCACAGCCGCTTAGGGACTTTCACCACCTGCCCGCCTCCTGCTTTTTCTGGCCTGCCTCCAGTGCCCTCGCCCAGCGCCCCGGGCTTGTGGTCCACTTCCCCACAAATGCGGTACAGCTTTCTTCAGGCTCTGCGCCCCCGGTCCCCTTGGCTGGGGTCCTTCTAGGCAGAGTGAAAGTGCCGCCTTCCCTCTGGCTGTTTTTCCTGACTCTTCAGGTGGAATTAATTGCCATCGTGTTCCCATTGTACCTGCAGACACCTCCAGTGTGCTTCCTCCTCCTTTCTAAGTAATGCTATTTTATCTGTCTAGCTCCCCACTGTGGCGCTTATGTGTCCCGACAATGGGGACTATGTCTTATTCATTTAAAACTTTGCCCTGCACACAGTAGGCACATAATAAATGCTTGTTAGGTTGAATAGATAATTGCCATTCACACCATGCATGAGTTGCTCGTTTTCTTTTAAAACTTTAAAAATTATTATGAAAATAATCCCTACAGTTTTTTGAAGTTCGTAACAATTCCTGGGTGGATAAATGAAAAGCGAACGTCCCTCGTGCGTCCCCCGCTCAGTCCAACTCCTCAGCATGAGCCTGTGAACAGCTGGGAGTGTTTTCTCTAGGCCGGTGGTTCTCAAAGCGGGTCCCACCACCACTCAGCATCAGCGTGTGTTGGAGATGCAGGTTCTGAGCCCCAATCCAGACCTACCGTATCTGATGCTCCAGGGTGGTAGACTGTGCTCTAACAAGCCCCCAGGAGAGGACCACTGGCCCAGGTGGTCTGGTTCCCCATCGCAGAACCAGCTCCATTAGTGCTCAAGCTCAAGGACCTGGGGCCGTCCCCAGACGCCCCCAGCCCAGCCAGGAGGGGAGGTGTGGCAGGTGCTGCCTGCACCACAGACTCCCGAATTGTGTTTTGGAGCAAAAGTCCAGCGTTAGCTCATTTCCTGGCCTTTTGCTTCACTCAGTCTCAGTGGGTGGCAGAGAGCCAGCATGGGCCGTGGCCAGTACCCTCGCTCTGGGTTAGGGAATGGGACTCTGGCTGGGCCACTAACTTGGTGAGTGACATCAGGCAAGTCACTCTACTCTCAAAAAGATGCTGTTCTCTGGGTGTTCTCCAATGTGTGCAGGCAAAATATGTGAACAAAAAATATCTGTTCTTTGAGCTCTCTGAGGGCTTGTGCTCTGGATAAGGAGAATTGTATGGGGAGATGCTACCAGTTTTCAGATTTTCAGGGGAAAGGGTCGAGAACCCTGAACAGCATGAGACCTCGCTTCGCCCCTGCGCTTTCCCGCCCATCAGCCGCTGCACGTTTGTGGGTCAAGGCAAGGAGCAACTCTGCCACATAAATCCCCTCTTTGTAAAGAACTGGGTGTAGCAAACATTTGTTAAGCACCTACTGTGTGCCGGGCACTGTTCTAGATACTGGTGATATGACAGTGAAGAAAACAGGCAAACAGCCACTCGATGGGCTTTACATTCTAGTGGGAGAAACAGACAATAAACAAAAAAAGAACTAAACTGTATAGTGTCAGAGGGGGACAAGGGCCACAGAAAGTGATAAAGCACTCGCACACCTGGTTGTCAGGCCCCTCCTGTGAAACAGGAAGAGGCGTTCTCAAAGGTTCTTCGTGGAGCAAGAGCGACGGCCCGCTCTGTCCTTAAGTGTGCTTAGAGAAAGCGACCAGCCCAGCCGAGGGGCGCAGTGTGATTCTTCCACGGACAGGATTCTGTTTCTGCCTGGCTTCCGGCAGTCAGGGAAGGTGGCAGACACTAGGTTGGAAGGCTCAGAGTGGGCTTCCAGGAGGAGGTGGAATCTGTGCTGGGCCTTGAAGTATGAGCAAACTCACAGCTGCGTGGGAGGGAGAGGGCACTCCAGGCCAAGGTACAGTGTGAGCCGAGACGTGGCAGGGGTTGCTTCCCCTTGGAGGAGGGCATGGGCTGCCCTGGCCTCCAGCCTGAGCTTGGTAGGCAGTGCCTGGTCAGAGTCTATTAATTATACCTTGTATGTACGCCACTGCACCCTCTCCACCGTGGCACCTTTAAGGGCCCACGATGCCAACTTCTACCCTTGCCAGCATGTTGACATTGTTCCTCTGTTTCCTCCAAGCACACCATCCCCCCAGCCCGCCCATTCCCTCCCAGCCTTACCCAACAAAGAAGTGTTTGGGGAGAAAATCAAAAGAAAACATCTTTATTTTGGGGGGGAGGTTGGTGAGCTACAGGAAGGCACAGATATCCATTTCTCTTTTCTTCAAGGAGGCCCCAAAACTGTCATTCCACAAGCCCAGGGACAACTGTGGTCCTACAAGCCTCTGAATGGCTGGAGGATGCAGGATGAATGAGCAGGTGTGGTGGTCCAGCAAGGGGTTGAGACTACTCCAATGCCTCAGTTTCCCTACGTGGGGCTGTGTTGTAGAGCTGAGGTGGGGTGGTCCTAGATCTTGTATCAGAAGAGCCAGTCTTGCCAGCGAGATACCCAGCACCGGGTGTCCCATGTCTGCCCTGCAGCTCACTGCAGGGTTACGAGCACATCTGGGCCGCAGGGCCCTAGGGTGAAATCAGACCTGGGGAGTGAAGCTTGTGGGTGCCGAGCCGGATGGATGCAGCCAGGCCATTGCGTAACCATCCTGATGGGCTTTACTCTCCCAGTGGAGACATTTTTGCTGCAATTGCCTAAAGAAACAGTAGTGGCACCTCCCCCAGTCATTTTTCTACTATTCTCCGTAAATGAAAAGGCAGGACGTGTCCCAGAGGGTTGCAGCTAGAATCTCATTTCTCCCCAGTACCTTAGAGCTTGGGACGGGATGAGAGGGCTGCAGCTCCCTTGGGCCCACCTCCTGCCCTTCCCCAGCCCCCAGTCCCTTCTGCACACTCTTTCTCAGTGCCACCTCCCAGCTATGACTCCTGCTAAGCCCTTGTCATCAGGGTTCCTTGCTGCCTTCCTCCACTCTGCCCTCTCCTCCCTCCTTTCTTTGTCTTTCCTCCCTCTTCCCCTCCCTCTCCTTTTCAATCCTCCTCCTGTACAATACTCCTCCCCATCTCTCCTCTCCCCTCTCCCTCAACCCTTCCTTCTTTCTCCCACTCCCCAGGTGCCTGTCCATTTTGCAGGTGAGCAAACAGAGACCCAGAGGGATGGAGGAACTTGCCAGAGGTCGCACAGCTCATGCACATGGGTGCTCTGGCTCCAGAGCCTGGCTGTGCTCCTAGTGATGACATTATAGGTGCTCAGTGTGCTATGGCTGCTGTCCTGTCATCTGTGACATGTGGGGCTAGGCAGTGGTCCCTTCAGCCAGGCTGTCTGTGTTGCAATCCCCTAGGGTGTCTGCCTGGGAAAACACAGATCTGGCTAGACCAGACTTTTTCTTTTTCTTTTTTTGCTTTCTTTCTTTCTTTCTTTCTTTTTTTAAGAGAAGGGGTTTCACTGTGTCACCCATGCTGGAGTGCAGAGGATCTGTCACAGCTCACTGCAGCCTTGAACTCTTGGGCTCAAGCGATTCTCCTGCCTCAGTCTCCTGAGTAGCTGGGACTACAGGCACGTGCCACCATGCCCGGCTAATTTTTAAATTTTTTGTAAAACGGAGTCTGGATATGTTGCTCAGGCTGCACTCAAACACCTGGCCTCGAGCAGTCCTCCTGCCTCAGCCTCCCAAAGTGCTGGGATGACAGATGTGAGCCACCTCACTGGCCTAGACCAGACTCTTGCTCTGTGGACCAGCAGCACCCACATCACCTGGGAACTGGTTAGAAATGTGGAAACTTTGATCACATTCAGCATTTTAACGACTCCCATTTTAAAACTTCCCCTGGGAGTTTTGTGGGCACATGAGAGTTGTGTTAGAGGGTTTTCTTGGGGTGGAGGGGTCCACATTCTGCTAGTCTTGCCTCCAGGAGAGGAACTGTATATCCCTCTGCCATCCCAGGTGTGTGTACAGGGTGATGTACTAGATGGGCTAGAGCTGTCACAGCCATCGGCAGCAACCCCTCTCCCATCCCTCTCTGTGTCCAGGAGAGCATGTCAGAACCCTCACGCAGACTGTTGGGCACAGATTGGGGGCCGCGGTGGGCAGAGGCTTGGCCGATTGCCTTTGTGTATCCCGACCCTTGATCATGCCCTGATAGATAAAGGCTTGGAGACACTGGAAACCACAGTCTGGCATTAGCGGGCTTGTCCTGTCCACCTCTTTCCTGAGTGTAGGCCACCATAGTGACTCTGGCCTGGCACCTGGCCCACTGTGGCAGGGGAGGGGTGCATCCGTGTCCAGCCTGGAGGCTAGTGTGCCAGGGCTGGAAGGGACAGTTGTCTTCTAATTCAAACCCTTTATTTGACAGGAAGAAACAAATCCAATGAGGGACAAGGCTACCCTGCTCTGTCTCTGGAGGGGAAGGTAATTGGGATGCAGGTGACCTTACCAGGGGCGTGCAGAAGGATGTGAGTGTCCCAGGCCAGAAATCCTGGAGTCACCCTTGACATGTTCCCTTCTCTCACCCCCTGTGGCAGATTAATTATGACCACAAATTCTTAGCTACCCTTCCCACTGAAAGATGGTGGAGTCTAATCTCCCTCCCCGTGAATCGGGGCTGCCTTTGGTGACTCGCTTGACCAATAGAAGGCAATGAGGCAATGGAAGTGATGTTCTGGGACTTCCGAGACTAGATCCTAAGAAGCCTTGCAGCTTCCACCTTGGTTTCCTGGGGTGCTTGCTCTTGGAACCCGGAGCCCCGTGACAGGCCCATGTATAGAGAGGCTGAGCCCCCAGCCACAGTCCGTCTGCACACACCTGCTGGCTGTGTGGTGATCCACCCTGCAAGTGGCCCTGCTGCTCTGTCAGCCACCCCAGCTGATGTCACGTGGAGCAGAGAAGCGCCCTCCCCATTGAGCCCTGCCCACATTTTGCATATTCATGAGCAAAATAAATGACTGGTCGTTTTAAGCCGCCAAGGATTGGGGGTGGTTTGTTGTACAGCAATAGATAACTGGAACACATCCCAAATCCAATCTGTCAGCAAAGCCTGTCAGCTCTGTCTTCTAAGTACATCCACAATGCGACCAGCATCATAGCTTGCTTGAAGATTATAATGACCTTCTACCGGGTGTCCCTGCCTCCTGCCCCTTGCCCCGCACTGTCTGTCCTGCTAAAACCTAAGTCAGCTCATACCCTTCTGCTCAATCTTGGGCAGATTCCCCTTTCACTCAGAGCGGAAGCCAAAGTCCTCTCCATGGCCCAGAAAGCGGTGTGAGATCTGATGCCACTCCCCTGCCCACCCTCACTTCCTCCCCCTCTCTCATCGCCTCCTTCCACCCCAGCCCCTGGTCTCCTTGTTAGTCCCTGAGCACCCCAGTTTCATCCTGCGCCAGGACATTTGCGCATACTGCTTCCTGAGCCGGAAGCACCTTTCCTGTAGATACTCTTTGTGGCTCACTCCCTCATTTCCTTTAGGTCTCTGGTCAGATCTCTCCAGGAGGATTTCCCTGCTCACACTGTGGGAAGCAGTATTCCACCCCTCCCATCATCCTTTTCTGTGGTATTTTTCTCCATGGTACCCAGAGAACACCAATGTCATCCTATGTTTATTTTGTTTAATATATTTCTCTCCTGACTAGACCGTGGACTCCTTCAGAGGGGGGATTTGGGGCTGTTTGCTTCGCTGCTTGGTACATATTTGTGGAGTGGGGATGCAGGAAGCAGGCATGGGCTGGCTGGGAGCCGGCAGGGTGGGGGCCGCTGGCTTGCCCTCCTGCCCTCCTGCAAACCGCGCTTCCCAGAGCCCCTTGCTTCTGCTCGGGTCGAAGAGGGCGAGGAGGGGGCATAGTGTCCAGCACAGCGGGGCTCTCAGTCTGCACTGCGGGGGGGGGGATCCTCCAGCCTCCTCAGCCCCTGGTGTCCCCCTCTGGAGACACCTGCTCACACCCACTCCTGCACCTGCACCTGGAGTATCTTCCTCCTGTCTCTACTGCTGTGGAGAGAATCTGGGATCTCAGTGTCCTCCTCCTGCCCCTCCTCCTCCATGAGTCTGCCCACACGGCTGTCTAGGGGGCCACCAAGGCCTCTAGGGCAGTGGCAACAGTGAGCACCTGGGTACAGAGTGTGGCCGAGGCAGGGAAGCCTCCCCAGGGAGCCTGGTTCAGGGGGCTTCCTGGTACCCGTGGCCAGACAAGGTCCAGAATGTGCTTCTCCTCCACCCTGAGCTCGGCACCCCGAGCTCCCCCACCCTGGCCGCTCCTCCAATCTGCCATTTTCTCCCTAGATTCCTAGGCTTTTTACACTTGGCCACACCACAGGGCTGATTCTCTCACCTCCAGACAGAGCCAGGCCCATGAACACTTTAAAAGGCCCCACTTGGAGCCGAGGCCCAAGCCCATCTGCACCCACATTTGCGTCTCTGACACCCTCCCAGCTGCGGGGGCTGCACCAGCCTCTAGCCACTTCTGTTTCGGCTTCAGAAGGAGGGTTGTGGCCACCAGCAGATAGGGTTTGCAGGGCACTAGAGGTAAACCTCTGGCCTGAGTCTCCAAAAATAATTTTCTGTTTGGCTCCAGAACATGATTCTGCTCTTCATCTTCCCGCAGGAGGCCTTGGAGGAGCCAGATCCAGAAGCTGCGCAGTGAAAACCTGCCACGGGAGGTGCTGGAAGCGGCCGGGCCCCAGTCCCTCCTCTTGCCTCCCTCACCTCACAGGTGGATGCAAAGTTCCAAAGTACCACTGGGTTTTTTAAGCGCCGTTACTTTAGGTACCACCAAGGGGGAAAACGCTGCGGAGAAAGCTAGGATACGCCATCAATTGTTAGATCCCAATTTCAGGGATATTAAAGTGTGAAAAGAAACAGGCACCTCAGGACACACGAAACATAGGCTCGGTGGGACGGCCCCTTCGTCTCAGAGCTAGCACCCTGTAGCTCACACCTTCCCTGAAGAAGAAGAAATTAAAAAAAAATTGTTTTTCTTTGGATCCCAAGGCTTTTGTCCCCCACCCCCGCCAGGGCTGTCCCCTGCGTGCGAGGAATCCACCAAGGACTGAGGTATGAGGTTGGGGGGGTCCTGTCAGCAGAACGTGGAAAGTCTCTGCCACCCACAGAGCCTGCTGAGTTAGCAAGTCACAAGCACACACCACTGTCTCGTCAGCCCACAGCAAAAGGGATGGCCTCAGCTGCTGTCCCCCTGATCTGAGTCACGGAGCACTTGCAAAAGGGCTCAGCACTCCGAGTTCCCAGATGACCTCAGGCTCCAAGAAGGGAGGCAGAGGGGTGCTGGAGGGAGTCTTGTCCTCGGGCTTTCTGAGAGGGACACAGAAGCCTGAAACCGGAGCTGTGATGCCAGTCCAAGGAGATGGCATGCACGGGAGAGACAGACAGGGGAGCGGGCTCAGGAAAACATGAGGGAGGAGCGTCCAACGGCAGCAGGAGGGGCTCTGGCGAGACCTGCGGTGGAAGGGAGTGGGGCGTCTCATCGACGGAGACTCTCGCTGCACCGAGGTGCTGCCCACTTACCTCGGCCCCGGCGGGACTCGAGCGCCCCCTTTCCCAGTGGGGGAAGGTTGCTGGCAGACGGCTCCAAGCTGAGCCCTCTTCCCAGTGGGTGCCCTTGGCTGAAGAGGACCTTCGCCTTCAAGCTGAGCCCAGCGGCTGGTCAATGCGCAGGTGTAAAGGATGGTCCCCCAGGTCCCATGTGGGATGGGCTGCAGGGCCATCCCCTCCTCAGCTGGCCCTGGGGTGGCTGACACCTTTTCTGTGGCTGCAGTGTCACCTGGCCTCTCCTTCTGCCCCCACGGGAGCTCTTCCCAGGACACCTCCTGCACACAGACCTCCCTCTCAGAGTCAGCTTCGCAGGATCCTGACTTGTCACGGAGCCCTTGAGTCAAAAAGAGCGAGGCAGCAAGTGGCTGCCAAGGGAACAAGGAGAGTCCTGCTCTGAGGCTGGGGGTGGCCCAGACAATCCCCGGAGACTGCTCCACAGCTTGCGGGTCCTCTGGGCAGCAGGCAGCCTAGGAAGCCCCCCTGGGAGTGTCCTCCTGGTGAGCCCCAGGCCCCTGCCCACCCATAGAGCTGGCGGCGAGGCAGCAGGTGTAGCAGACAGTGGGACCATGGTGGGGGCAGGGGATGCAGACAGAGCCCAGGCAGGGGCCTCAGGACTTCTGACAGGTGACACAGCTTCTGGGGAACCACAGGCACAGCTGGGGGTGGTGCAGGCTCCCGACCTGTGTGCAGAGCAGAGCATATAGGGCATATTTGAGATACATATAAAGCCTGGGTCTGGCCAGTGTGTAGGTCTGCATGCCATTGCATGTATAGGTGCATGTGCATGAACGCGTGTGTGTATATACATGTGCGTGTACTCATGGAAGTAGGAGAAACCTCGTGTGTGCTTCTGCATGGCGTGTGAGCTTGTTTTTGAGTATGCATGGTTCAGTATGTTTAAGTGGGCGTGAGTGTGTGCACAGGCCTGGCTGTTTATGTGTGTCTGTGTGCGGGCACAGGGAACTCATGGAGGACATTCACCCCGTATGTCTTCTCCCTCACCAGCTCCAGCCTCTCTTGCCGTGAATCCTCTGCCTAAGCTGTCTTGAAACTACCTCCTTCTCCTCCTTCTCAGCCTCCTCCAGGAAGCCTTCCTTGGAGAAGCCAACAGAGATCCCAAGTCAGCCTTCCTTGTTCTCACCAAAACAATTTACTCATGGACTTGGCCATCTGTACGTGCCTGTGCTCCTTCACACGGGGAGATTCTGTGATGTCTCTGTCATCACCCTGGGAGGTCCCCTGGCATGGGAACTGCCTCTCCCCTCAGGCCAGGATCTCCCCAAAGATGGGGACTGGGACTCCTTCCAATCTGCCTCTCGGACCGAGCTCAAGAAGCCCAACTGATGAAGCCCTGAGAGACGGTGGGGAGCCGAGGACCACACTCCTGGCACCCAGCTCAGCCCTTCCCTGATGCTGCGCCGGGGGCCGGGCGTCAGGAGATCTGCCTTCTGATCTTGGCTCTAAATCTTTGGAAACCTTTTGCTTTCTGGGCTCCAGATGACTCATCTGTAATGGGAGGCCCTGGGGCACCGCCCTGCCCTTCACTGCCTACACAGCTCCAGCGATGTTCCATTTGCCCCTTGTCATTCCCTGTGACTGTGGCCCACCCGCCCATCCCCACCGTAAGCTTGTCACTTGACCTGGCTGCCAGCGGCGCCACCCCCCAGCCTTGTGGAAGGAACGAGCAGGGTGAGCAGGCCACACACGAGCAGGGTGAGCAGGCCACACACGCCAGGTTATTACATCCAGTAGGCTGACAAAGGCCATCGGAAGATGTATCGTTTAATAGGAGATTAAAAACCAACAAGAGAGGCCGGAGTTCTGACCTGAAGTCTCTGCGTTTTTAATTTAATTTCATTTGCCGCTCAAATCACAACATTCTAAAATGATAAAAATAGCTGTGTTTGCTCAAAGGTTTTATTATTAATTGATTTGGCTGAAGTTTTCCCATAAGCCACGTCTTTTGGAACACACTTCTCATTTTAAGCCTCCAGACTCAGAGGAGAGGGGACACGTGGGGGCAAGAGCGGCGCCGAGGGAGGCTCTTGGCCGGCACCCCCACAGGTCGGGAGGCTCAAACTGCACAGGAGCCTGCCAGGCAGTTGTCAGCCTCGCTGCTGCAGCTCAGGAGCAGCTTCTCTGCAGCGCCAGGGCTGAAGAGCCAAAGCCAGGGCCTCCCGCGACCCTGGGCAGGTCGGAGCCTGGCAAGCGCCCTGCAGAAGGTTGGCAGGCCCTTGTGGCAGGACAGGTCCTGGCCAGGCCTCATCCCCCACATCCGTGTCATTTAGCCAAGGTCAGAGCTGCGTGTATTTAGAGTCTGCCAGGCCTGGCTGCTCACAGGCCCTCTACACTGTCACTCCCTTCTCTCCCTCGGTGTTCCTGTTTCTGGATCTCAGCCTGCTTGTCTCTGCGAAGCTGGAATGTGGCCTCATGTCCTCATGCCGTCATGATCAAGGAGGAAAGACCAGCTCTCAGCCGGCTACAGTTTAAAAAAAACCCAGGGAAGGGTTCTGATTGGCCCAGCTTGGGTCACATGCCTAACCCTGGACCAGTCACTGTGGCCTGTGAGGCAGGATCAGGCAAGAGCCTGGCCAGAGCGGGTGGGGATGTGGGGAGGTGGGGGGAGGGTTTCCAGACAGTGAAGGCAGACAGGGCCACCGCCCCAAATAGTGTTCTGTTGCTATAAAAAAGAAAAACTGCTGAAGCACTGTTGACATTTGAGTGTAGTTCATGAGAATATATTTATTTTCAAAAGGCAAACACCGCAGTAGAAGAATAGGCAGACAGTTAACGGAAGAGGACACTGGAGGGGACATGAACACACGGAAAGGTGACGGACAGCGCTGTACACAGGGAGCGCACATCACAGCCACGTGGCGAGTTACAACGTCCGACCCACGGACTGGCAGAAATGAAAGCATCTCCCTGTTGAAGATGTGGAAAATGGAAACTCTCCACTCACTCCTGGGACCGCTGCGTAGGAGCACGATACAGCAGCGCCCCGTGAGAAGCTGCGCCCCTTGCTCCCCGCTGCACGTGTGCACACAAGGAAGCGCAAGAGCTGCAGCATTTTAGAGTAAAAATATTGCCAGTAATCTCGGCACTTATTAACCAGAGAAAAGATGAATAAAACGTGAGATACTCAAATGAAATTCTTGAGCAGTTAAAATTAACAAACTAGGCAGGGCATGGTGGCTCACGCCTGTAATCCTAGCACTCTGGGAGGCCGAGGCGGGAGGCTCGTTTGAGCTCAGGAGTTCGAGACCAGCCTGAGCAAGAGCAAGACCCCGTCTCTACTAAAAATGCCTGGGCAAGAGTGAGACTCTGTCTCAAAAAAAATAATAAAATAAAATAACAAACTATAGTTACATGTTATCAAAATAGATTAAATCCACACACCTATTGTTGGTTGAGGAAAAACAAGTTGCAGAAAGCCTCATGTGATGGGCATTGGTGGCACAGTGGTGAGCATAACTGCCTTCCAGAAAACCTCATGCTATTTACTGAAATGTAAAAACATGTGCAAATATCATGTATTACTTATGGATACATAGGTAGTAAATATTTAAAATTATGCATGGGAATGATACCAATTTAGCTAGAGTGGCTCCCTTTGGGGAAAGAAGGAGGAGGAGAGGTACACAAAAGATTTCAACTGTATGCATAATGCTTTGTGTTTTTAAAAATGATCTAAAACAAAATTTAAAAAAATGGAGATCATCCTGTTTATATACAAAAATATAGAGATGTAAGATGTATGTATATGTGTATATGCACATTTTTTTAATGTCCTGCTTTTCACTTGCCATTTTATAATGAGCATGAAAACATAGTTTTTAACAGCTACATAATATCCCCCCATATGGTTGTTCCATAATTTATGAACGCATGTCTTGTACTTGCATATATAGGTTGTTTCTATTTTTTCACAGGGCAGTGACTGTATTTAGAAAGATTATTTTCTTAGGGCAGAAAGCTGGGATCACTGGGTCAAAGACTTGAGCTATTTTTAAGGCTCATACTAATTATTGGGTGAGGGCATTAGCCAGAACTCTTTGGATTGCAAGTGACAGAAAACCAGTTCAAACTGGCTCAAGTAAGAAGGGAAGTGTTGGCTTATGTTGCTGCACAGGCCAAGGAGGGAAGGCTGCCTCCAGGGTGACCCAGTGTGCTCAGGGCTCTGCCGGCCTCCACGTCTGTCTCTGTGCCTGGGCCCTGCCCTCCTCCGATGGGTCCGCAGCCCTCTCCACCAGGCACAAGAGGGCCCCAGCAGCCCCAGCGCTCACCGCCTGTATCCATGTCCTGGGGCTGCTATACAGATGGCAACAAACTTAGTGGCCTTAAACAACAGAAATTTATTCTCTCACAGCTTTGGAGGCTACAAATCTAGTCCTAAATCAAGTTGTGGGCAGGGCTGTGCTCCCTCTGGAGGCTCCAGGGCCTCTCTCAGCTCCGGGTGCCTGCCAGCACTTCCTGGCTCATGGCTCCATCTCTCTGCTCGCCATGGCTTCTCCTTGTGTGTCTGATCTCTCCTGTGTGTCTAATCTCTCTTATAAGGACACTTGTGATGGCATTTAGGGGCCTCCCAACTCATCCAGGATAAATTTCTCTTTCTGGGATCCTTATTAATTACATCTTTTGCCATCTAAGGCGATATTCACTCCTTTGGCATGTAAGGTAATATTCCGAAGTGAATGTATCTTTGGGAGGGAGACATTTTTTTTTCTTTCAGTCTACCACACCATCCTTATAGCTCAGAATCCCAGAGGACCAGCTCAGGCAGAAGTCCCAGGGGAGGGCTCTAATTAGCCAGCTTGCACCATGTGTCCACTACTGGGGAAGTGATAAATAATGTAGTTTGGCCAGAATGTGGGGAGATAGGCTGGAACGGCTTGTTGGGGCGAGCGGTAGAAAGCCCCAGAGACAAGGCTGAGGCACTGGCTTTAGCAGATCCCGGGTGCAGGGGTGTCCGGGGTGTTAGAGCAGGGGAGCTCTCGGGACAGGAGTGAGGGGAGCTTCAGGCAGGGCTGGGCAAGGTGGCCTGTGTGGTGACAAGTGGAGGGCAGAGGAGGCCGGAGAGAGGGTCCAAAGGCAGGAGTGACAAGGCCACATCGGAAAGAGGCCTCGGGGAGGAAGCAGCAGATCTCTGAGACTGGGGGCTGGAGGCCCTGACATAGACAGGGAAGTTGGGAGGAGGGAGCAGTTTGGGGGAAGAGTGAGGAGGGGCCTGTCCCTTTGAGACATCCTGAGTGGGGGTGATGGTCCTTCTTTAGCTTCTGGGCCCCTCCTCTGTGAGGCCCTGGCCAGGTTGGTCCTGAGGCCGAGGCCGTTTTGGGCTGAGCACTTCTCCGAGGGAGGCGGATGGAGGCGGATGTCTTGTCTTTCTGCCATGCTGCGGAAAGGCAGGCCCTTTCTCACAGTGGGTTACATTCCTGGGTAGCCTGGAGTGTGCCCTCCCTCCTGTCTCCTGACACTTCACCTGTCCAGGGGGCAGTGAGTGGCAGCTGAACTATTTAAGTGCAGGGGGGAGAGCGGTTCCGCCGGCAAGGGCTTCAGCAGAGGGGGCCACAGCCACGCCTGGCTCTGGCATCTCCGGTTCTCTCGGTCCTGCCCTGGGCCAAGTGGCCTACAGACAGCTGGCCGCTGTCAGAGGGACCTGGGCCTCCAGGCTGGCGTGCCTCAGCTAGCAAGCTCCCTCAGGGAATCTGCACCCGCGGTGTTTGTATCACGAAGGTATTTTGAAGAGAGGGACACTCTGGGTACCTTGTTTTGAATACCAGGTGCTAGGATCCCCCACAAATGTAGGTCAGGGAGAAAAAAGACTTCGGACTTCCCTGGGAGCCTACCAGGGATGCCTGTAGTGACCCAGGGGTAGAGGGAGCCCTGGGAGTTGCTGAGGGCCACCCGTCTCTGACTTCCCCACTTGACTTTGAGCCCCCCGCTGCTCCTGCTGTCCGAGTCCCAGTGAGAATGTGGGTGGGCTGGGCTTGGTCTCCAGCCCTACGATCCCCTGTACCCCTCTTTCCAGACAGGCTCCTGCACGTGCCTCTGTGTGCTCTCAGAGCAGCACCCAGCCTCCCTGCCCAGCCTCCCTGCCCCACCCAGGAGAACCTCCTGCGCTCGCACGGCTTCCCCCAGGCCAGGCCTCGGCCAAGGGCAGCCAGCCCACGCTGGCCATAGAAGATGGGCCGAGTCGGCCGGTGGGGTCTCTTGGGAATTTGGAATTGGGCTCTGAGGTATGTGCTTGGACTCAGTATCCATTCCATTCCTTCTGGCGCTGCAGAGGCTACAAAGCTAAAAACCGTGTTTCTCAGACCCCCATGCACCTCAGGGTGTAGGTCACGAGTAGGGTCCTGCTGAACAGAGGCACCTGCATGAGATGCGGAGGGCAGAGGTGACGGGAGCCACCTTCCCGGCCCTTTGGCTGTCTGCTGATGGCAGGCAGGGTCATGGGCACAAGGGTTTCCCTTTGGAGCGTTCTAATGTCCAGTCACTAGCTTTGTGGGACCCAGATGCAGGTATGGTGGTGACAGAGGCTTCCAGACCTTAGATTGCAGCTACAGCAGTGTGTCCCAGTGGTGGTACTTTCCTGGTGGGGCCAGGCCAGCCCCTCCGCAGACGGGCCCATCCAGTAGGTGCAGACTCATCCCTGACACAGCCTGCCGCCACTCCTGCAGCGCCTCCGGCGACTTTGTGTGTACCAACGCCCCACGTTAATCCCTCGCACTTCAAATCCCACGTGCCTTCTGCTTCCTGCGCTGAGCCCCGATCCACACAGACACAAGTGCACTTTGTGCGAACAGCCCCGACTTCCAGCATTAAGCTAATAGGTCATGAGGGGCCCCAGGGCCAGGGCAGCCAGGGAGGGCCAAGTGAAAGTGAAATGGCAAGCACAGAGGGTGGCAGGAGGGGTGCGCGCACACGCACACACGCGTGTGCACCCCTGGGAGGAGGCAGAGGGTGGCCTTCTGCCTTCCTGATGCTTCAGTGTTTGGGGTCCTGGGCCACACGTAACCTTGTGTAACAGGGCACCATTTCAGACCACTCATTCGTATTCCGTGGCTCCTCCCGTCCCAGCCTACCGAGTCATCTGGTAGTCAGCAGGACAGCTCAGCTGTCAGCTCAGGAAAGGGTGACTCAGCACAAACAGAGAGACAAGCGGTGGGTGCTGGGTTTTGTGTTTCCCAATCCCAGGCCGTGGGGAAATCGGAAATGACTCACGTGGACACACAGCTCACCAGTCTGGGGCGCGTGGGCTGACAGCAGCATCCCCCCTGCCATCCCCACGGAGATTTCTGGTCCAGGGGGTGGGCGAGAGGCAGGCAGCAGGGCTCGGAGAGTTTGGGCTCTGAGAAGATGAATCCTGAGGTTGCCATGACCTTTCAGCTCCGCTCGAGTTGCTCCCTGACTGGGTCGCTCAGGGGCCCAGTTCCAAATTCCTTGACTCTGATTGGCTGAGCTCATCTTTCTCAGCCAGGCCCCCAGCCAAAGGTCAGTGACCGGTCTATGAGGAGCGGATCCTTGGCTCAGGCGACCACCTCTGGCCTAATCGGCTATGGCCAGGAGCTGGGTCTCATGGCTCTAGGCATGGGGTGTCAGAGGCTGGGCGAGGGGTGGCTTCTCCTATCTAGAAGGGGCTGCAGGTGGGGGCACAGTTCCTTGAACAGTTGGCGAGTTCCTCAAGGCAGGGCTTGTAGGGTATGGGTGTTTTCTTGTGGCTCCTTCACCTCATTGGTTCATAATAGAGCCACCAAGGTGTCAACTCCGGGAGCTAGGAGTTATGCCAGATGGAATATTTATTTGCTTTTGAATTCTTCCAGATTGTAGGAAACCACTGCTTTGTTAAGAATTCCAGGTATTCCAGAAGCAAATTGCATGCTCTCGTCTCTGTGAATGCCGTGCAAGTTTGGGTCTGTCACCCAAGCGTACTTTGCCTCAGTTTCCCAATTTATAAATATATACACCTCTTGAGAGAGGTGAGAAATTCAGCAGCATAAAAATGCTGTGGAAAAGTCCAAAGTAGACCTTATAAATGTAAGAATTGGGGATCTCAGTCCTTCTCTTCCCTGTCTTTCCCCCAGCTAGGCCCCCTGCGACCCTAGGTGGAGAAGGGGCACCAGCCCTTCACCCTGGGGCAGGCACAGCGAGGGGCTGGCCCCGGCTGGCGGGGGCAGAGAGGTGCTGGCGGAGCCTTCCTCCTGGTGATGGATGGCCCACTGGCTGGGGACGCAGTTCCAATTTGCTCTCCATTTGGACAGCCGCTTTACCCACAATTCAACTTGTCAGGGCCACAAATCACTCAGCGCAATCAGACCAGGGAGGCCATGGGGGAGACAGGAGGCAGGGCCCCGTGGCTTCTGGGGTGCCATGGGCCGGGGAGAGGGTCCATGTGGTTGGGGTGCAGATGACATGAGGTCTGGCCCCACTTGGGCCCTCCTTTCCCTCAAAGCCCACGTCCTGCAAGCTCCAGCACCCGCGGCTCCCTGCCTAGGCGTCCTCCCGGAACAAGACCAAGCAGCCCGCATGCGCAGTGCTTGCTCCAGTCTGAGCAGGGTGGCTCCACAATGCTTAGAAACCTCCAGACCTTCCGCTGCCTCCCACCCCCTCGGTGGCACTGACCCACTCCACCTCCAGGCCACGAGAGTTGGGACTAGTCATTCATTCAGTCATTCATCCTTTCCAAAAACACTTATTCAGCATTCACTATGTCACCATGGTGAGCAAAACCTTGTAGTCCAAGGTCCGGTGAGATTCATGGAACAATTAGAGGACTGACTGTACAGCCTCAAACTGAGACAGCAGCTGAGGAGGGAAGGTCCTGGGAGCAATGCGGGCATGGAGCTGAGGGGTCGACCAGGTCTGTGGTCTCTCTTGACTCCCTTCCTTTAAAGCTTTGCTTAGGTTCACCTCCTCCATGAAGCCTCCCTTGATTGCTTCACCCATCTACCCCATTAGTGGGCACTTCGTGATGAGTCTCTAGATTCAAGGCTTCTCCTGGTGTCTTGCCTTTCTGTTAAGCCCCCATGGGCGAAGACTCTCCCAATACAAGGGGTTAGCCTATCTGAATATGGTCTGGGCACCCCCAGTGTCTCCTTCAGACTCAGCTCAGATGCTTCCTCCTCCAGGAAGCCTTCCCTGACATGTGGCTTGGTCCTGGAGCCCCTTTTCTGGCCCCCACTGCACCTTGGGCTCAGAGGGCATTAGCGTTGCCCCCTCACCTTCACCAGGTGCTTCTGGGGCATCCAGACTTACTCTAGGGATGCAAGGAGCTCTCCTGCAGCCCTGCTCCAGCCCCCATCCCCCCACCTCTGCCCTCTGCTAATGATGATGTAGAGGCAGAGAGTGCAGGCTTTGATCTACGGCAGCTGTCCCCGCCAGGAGGGATTCCCCAGCCTCAGACATCACTTTGCCTGTACTGGCCATGTTGTTCCTGGATTCATCCCACTGAGGGAGCTGGTGCTGCTGGCACTGGGAATGAATTGGGAAGGTGCCGTTCCTGCCGGGGAGGCAACTGGTGGAGGGGAGTCGGCCTCCCTTGATGGCTGGGGAAGGCCACCTCTTGCAAGGCTGGAGAAAACACGATCAGGGTGACCGGCAGGCCTGAGTCGGCTCCGTGCCGGCCCATCGGTTTGTCTCCCTGCAGCCTGCGTGGAGGCACACGTACTCCCCCTGCGTGGAGTTGCCAGAACGTGGAGGGGTGAAGCAGAGAGGGAGTGTGAGTGCTGGCACGTTTCCCTTAACACTGGGGGTCTGGGAGCAAAGACAGCCTGTCACCCATCCCAGGCAGGCCAGAATGTCCCCATGGTGAAACCCTCCAGATGCAGGGCCACTTTCAACCACCCCAGTGTGTGCACAAAAAATGCGTCCAGGGACGGCTCTTGTCTGTGGAGAGGAACTCACTCTCGGATCTTCAGCGATGCATTTTCCTGGTAAATTTCAACAAGGGCTCCCTTGCCTGGCATTGATTTATGCTCCCAACCTTTCAGGCACTCACGGCTTGCATGGAGGGAGGGCTGCGCTCATCAGAGGCGGGTCTGTTTGGCTGATCTCGGTGGAGCTGCATCCGCCCACCTGATTGTGGGAGCTGGCAGAAGTGGGGAGGAGGCCGGCTCCCTCTCCCTGCAGGGGCCACGCTCACTCGCCTGCCTCCCAGGGTGGGCTGCTCTGATACTCAGAGATCCGGGGGTTTGGGCCATGGCAACAGCTGCACGCCTGCAGGAGAAGGCAGAGGAAGCTGCTTCCACTCCAGGCTCCTCTCCCCCTGCTCCTGCTTCTTTCAAGGCCCTCACTTTTGATGGCCTGTGTTTTCATCTCCCCGCTCCCCTCTTTCGCTTCCCCCTGCTTCTCCCAAACCTCCCTGTGCTGAACAACCTCCCTTGCCCTCCGCCCGGCTCTGGCCTATCTCCACCCTGCCCAGTTCAGGGCTGCATCGCTGCTCCTTGCCCTGGGGGCCTCTGATGAGGTCTGGCCAGTGAGAGGCACTATTGGGACATCGGAGGGTAGTATAGATGGGGTGTTGGGCCAGATCAAAGGCCCTGGCAGCTCCTGCCCAGAGGCCTCCTCCACACCCCCGTCTCCAGGTCCACTCTCTCCCTTGCCCCTTCGGGCCTGGGGGTGGCCACGTCGCTCCATGCTGCCAGCTCCCAGGCATGAATCGTCCTTGTTGGTTTTCCAGAATCCTGCATATCCTTTGGGAAATAGTGCCTTCACTAGACCCTCCTGGTCCCCTGGTTTGAGGGTCTGTCTGTTCCTCACTGTTTCCTTCCTCTCTGGTCCTCTCCCCCTTTCTGCACTCTTTTCCTCCTCTTTATCACCTTATCTTGCCAGGTCCCCCTCTTCCTTCGCCCCTCCCTGGCCTCGTTCCTACTGGGAGGGGCAGGCTGGTTGAGGGCCAGGCTCCTGTGGTGACAGAGGCTGATGGAGCCTGGAGTCTGGGCATCAACCACTTGGAAGATTCTGAAATTCATTTGCAGTTGATTCATCCCCCAGGGCCCAGGCCCAGGGGAGTTGATTAGAAACACCCTCAGGAAAGAGATTTGTAAGATAGATCCCTGCCCTCAACATGTCTAACAAGGGGCCATGTACTCCGTGGGATAGATGTTTCCAGTTATTTGCCTGGGATGCTTCCTACCAGAGGGAACCCTTGGGTGGGGAGAAGAAATTTGGTTCCTTGCAGCATTTTCCTTAAAACATTAATCCCATGCAATGTTCCTTGTAAAAAGGGGTTCCATGGTCAAATAAATGCAGCAGATGCCATGTGCGCCATGCCTTCAAGGACCTGGCCAGCCCTGCGGCAGAGAACGTCCTGTTTCATGTGTGTTTGGCGCAGGTCTCCAAAGCCGGGTCAGGGAACCAAATACTTTCTTTTTTTAAAGAAATCATTCCCTGGGCCCAAGTCTCAGTTTCTTCATCTCTAGAAAGGGAAGCCTACATTGCTCTGAAGATCCCAGATGATAAGCATACCTTAGCTAGGACTCTCTTGGTTGCAAGGACAGGACTCACATCAAACAAAAGGGGAATTTACTGGGAAGGTGCTGGGCATCTTGCAGGACCCTCAGGGCAGGAGCACACGTGAAGGCCAAGGCCAGGAGGCAAGCGGAGCTCGATGGTGTCCACGCTCCATCCCTCCTTACAGCCCCTCTGCACATCTGCCGCCTCTGTCTTCTGCAGACCGTCTTTGTGGCTTCCAGGGGTGCCGGGCCAGATGTGCCCTCTCCTGCCTTCACGGCAGCCTCAGCTCCTGGGTTCTCATGGCTCTTCCTCGCTACAGTCTGAACAGAGTCCAGCACCCCACAGGACAATTCCAGATCCCCAGGAGAGGGGGCCTGATTCACTCTGCCTGGTAAGGGTCTGCTCCTACCCAGTCAACTGGGGCCAGGTGCGGGGTCACGTACCAGTGTGGCTGCCACGCTATGCCCCATCTGCTCCAGGAGCAGTTGTCAGCCAACATGACACAGTCAGGACACCGTCTGAGCAGAAGCCCACAGGGATGTTTGCCAGGACACATACACTGCCCCAGGGCAGGGCAAGCGTGGCCTCGTGACTACGGCATCCCTGGCTGAGGAGAACGTGGGGGTTAGCAATAGTGAAGACTGCCGTGTGTCTGAAACAGCCGCACCCCCACCCCTCAGACTTTCATGTGCAAAAAATGCGTCCCGGCCACAGGACACAAAATACGTTACCCACAAAAGGAAAAAATTAATTATTTGGCCTATATTGAAATGTAAAATTTCTTTATTGACTGACATCTTTAAGAGTAAAAAAGGCAAGACACCAAGTTGAAAAAGATATTTCCAACAAAAGACTGGAATCCAGAGTATATAAAGAACTCCTATAAATCAATTAGAAGAAGATAGACAATCTGATTAAAAAATTGGCAAAAAGATCTGAAGAGGCATTTCACAAAAAAGGATGCCTGAATGGCCAATATACATATTAAGGTTGGTGCAAAAGTAACGGTGGTTTTAAATCGTGAATTTTAAATCGTTATAACCAGGCTCAAACACATCTTTATTAATCAAAATAGGAGCCATTACAATCAACACATTTTTGCCAATGAAAAATAAGTTTGTTTATTCCTGTAATGTAAAAATCTGTGCTTCGGGATTCGATGAACTCTTGGAAAGCATTTTTTGCATCCTGCTGGTGGAAAGGTTTTCCCTGCAAAACATTGTCGAGATACTTGAAGAAATGGTAGTTGGTTGATGAGAGGTCAGGTGAGTATGGCAGATGAGGCAAAACTTCGTAGCCCAATTCGTTCAACTTTTGAGCACTGGTTGTGCGACATGCAGTCCAGCGTTGTCACGGAGAAGAATTGGGCCCTTTCTGTTAACCAGTGCCGTCTGCAGGCATTGCAGTTTTTGGGCCATCTCATCGATTTGAGCATACATCCCAGATGTAATGTTTTCACCGGGATTCAGAAAGCTGTAGTGGA
Organism: Lepilemur ruficaudatus; assembly: GCA_963574885.1. Lineage (NCBI taxonomy): Eukaryota > Metazoa > Chordata > Mammalia > Primates > Lepilemuridae > Lepilemur > Lepilemur ruficaudatus. The sequence goes on from CAUYRT010070016.1 coordinate 27,550, forward strand.
TCAGACCAGCAGCAGACCACCAAACAGTGACCATGACCTTTTTTGGTGCAAGTTTGGCTTTGGGAAGTGCTTTGGAGCTTCTTCTCGGTCCAGCCACTGAGCTGGTCGTCACAGGTCGTCATATAAAATCTACTTTTCATCACATGTCACAATTCGATGAAGAAATGGTTCGTTGTTGGGTACAACAGGAGAAGAGGACGCTTGAAAATGATGATTTTTTTTGCTTTTTGGTCGGCTCATGAGGCACCCACTTATCGAGCTTTTTCACCTTTCCAATTTGCTTCAAATGCCAAACGACCATAGAATGGTCGACCTTGAGTTCTTTGGCAACTTCTCATGTAAGAGGATCAGCTTCGATGGTTGCTCTCAGTTGGTCGTTGTCAACTTCCGATGGCCGGCCACTGCGCTCCTCATCTTCAAGGCTCTCGTCTCCTTTGCAAAACTTCTTGAACCACCACTGCACTGTATGCTCGTCAGCAGTTTCTGGGCCAAATGCGTTGCTGATGTTGTGAGTTGTCTCTGCTGCTTTACCACCCATTTTGAACTCGAATAAGAAAATCTTGCCAATTTGCTTTTTGTCTAACATCATTTCCATAGTATAAAAGAAATATAAAACAAACGGTAAGGTATAAGTCATTAGCAAAAAAACATAAAGCGAGAAATGTGCATTAAAATTATGTATAACATAACCACATTTTATTTAAGAATGTATTCCAATATCAAACAGCAAATGTCAACAATGCTAGATCCACAATTACTTTTTCACCAACCTAATAAGAAGTGCTCAACATCATTGGTCATCAGGGAAATGTGAGTTGCAGTATAAAATGATAACACTACACACCCACTAGAGTGGTTAAAATGAGAGTTGCACCGAGGCTGATGAGGCCGTGCATCAACCGGAACTCTTTCGCACCGCGGGCGGAGGTCTGAATTGGTACAGTCACTTTGGAAAACTGTTCAGCAGTATCTATTAAACCTGAACACAAGCAAACCCTATGATGCAATAATTCCACTCATAGACATATACCCATCAGAAATGTGTACAGAGATACTTGTAATAGAAATTTCATGGCAGCCCCCTTTTGATAGCTCAAAGCTAGAAACGACCCAATGCCCGTTAGCAGCAGAACGCATACAAATTGTGGTGCAGTCATAGGCTGGAATGCCACCCAGCAGCGAGACGAAACAACCACAACCGCATGTAACAGTGTCAACGACTCTCACAAATCATGTCCAGCAAAAAAAGCCAGACACAAGTGTCCATATGATTCCAAACAGGTGAAGTTAAAAAGACAGAACTGACATAAGCTGCTAGAAGTCAGGAGAGTGGCACTGTTTGCAGAGGCTGGTGACTCGGAGGGCGTGAGGGTGTCTGTGGGGGCCTGTTAAGGTTCCATTTCTTGACCTGGGTCTAGAATAAACAGATGTACAATTTGTGACCATGCGTTTAGCAATTCACTAGTGACTTCTACACGTTTCTGTATTTATATGTCCACCAATATCATTTGTGAATAAAAAACCAGAGAGCTCATTTAAAATGCAGCTTCCTATGACCTACTCCCACAGATTCTGAGTCACCAGGTCCTAGGTGGTACCTGGGAATCTGCATTCTAGCAAGTACTCTGGCTGAGGTTGTGTCAGAACCACACCTGGCCCTGGCCGGGCACGGTGGCTCACATCTCTAATCTTAGCACTTTGGGAGGCCAAGGTGGGAAGATCACTTGAGGCCAGGAGTTCAAGATCAGATTGAGCAACATGGTGAGATCCCATCTCTACAAAAAAATAGAAAAATTAGCCAGGTGTGGTGTCACATGCCTGAATTCCAGCTATTTGGGAGGCTGATCCAGGAGGATCATTTGAGCCCAGGAATTGGAGGTTGCAGTGAGCTATGGTCACCTCACTGCACTCCAGCCTGGGCAACAGAACAAGACCCTGTCTCAAAAAATAAATTAATTAATTAATCAAATTAAATTAAGAAAAGAAAAAGCCCTGCTCTGGCCAGCTCCAGGAGGGTGACCAGCTAGCCTGAGGTGCTGGGTAAGCAGCTGCGGGTCCCAAGTGGGAAATGGGGTAGAAGGGGCAGGAGGAGCCCATGCACCCGAGGGAGGCTGGGGGAGCCGCTGCTCTCTGGAGCTGAGTAGAAAAGACAGTGTGTGGACCTTGGCCAATGCTCGCTGTGTGAAATAACCCTCTGAAGGCTGGTCTTTCTTGGGGTGAGGGGTGGGTGCCAGGAGGGTTCCATTCACAGTCGCAATGAAGGGACTCTCTGGGCTTCCGTTGGCCTTGTTCAGCATGAGGAGGCACATTCTTTACAGGATTCTAATTCTAGTCCTGACCTTCAATAACTGCGTGGCCTTGGGCCAGTCACTTGCCCTCTCTGGGCCTTAGATTGTTCACCCATAAAACAAAGAGTGTGACTCTATGACCCTGACCTCTTGGTTTACCTCGATTTTACCTATGCATAGCTCTCTCCCCGACCCGAGACCCTCCTACCATACCTCTTGGAGGGTCTGCTGTGGACAGCTCTGGCCATAGACAGCTCTGATGATGGTCAGTTTTGTGTCTATCCGCCCAGAACCATTCCAGCTGAACATAAGCTCCTGGGGGCAGGGCTGGGTCTTATTCATCTATGTCCCCAGCACCACACACAGTGTCCAGCACAGTAAATTGCTGCCCTGACATGCAGGGGTTCTGGTTCCTTCCTTTCTGGGAATAGTACAAGGACACTCGGTCCCCAGGGGCAGGAGGGGCCGCCAGGCCATCCCACCTCCAGCTGGCCTGTGGTGTGACTTCTGGTGGACAAAGGGATCCAAAGAGGTGCCCCCAGCCCTCCTTCCTGCCTGGAGCCCAGGCAGGCAGGCGGATGAATGGTGGGTGCTTCTGGATCTTTCTCTACTGAGTTCATAGAGGGTGAGTTATTAACTCCTGGCTTGGGCAGGGCAACTAGGGCCCTGGCACCCTTTGGAGCCGACAAGGGCAGGCCTGCTCTCATTGAAGGCTTAATTAATTTTCCCAGTGGAGGCTGCAGCCGGTGCCTTCCCACTGCCATCTGGCTGTTTGTCTTCTCTCTGGGGGATCCCCTCTGTCTGCCGGGCACCCTGACAGCTACTGCTCCTCCTTCTGGGCCCTGAGCCTGGACCTCCCCTGCCTCGACCCCAGGGACCCCTTCCTCAGCCCCCTGCCAGGTCCCGTTCCCCAGCTCACAGCTCATTCCAGCCCTCGGAGTACTCTGAGCTCCGGGTATTTCCACGTGGGCCCTAGGCCCTCACCAGGGACACCTGAGTGTTCCAGAGGTGGCCAGGTGCCAGGGCTAAATACTTTCAGCTGGCCTTCCAGGTAGTTCTTAAGGACGCAGGGTGTTAATCCTCACACCCCGCCACTATCCGCATGAACAAGGCACCCCTCAGCCCAAATCCCAGCACTGCGTGGATGGTCCTGAGTGTCTACTGGCGACAAAGGCAGGCGAGGGAGGGAGGGAGGGACTGCCCAGAGGGGACCCTTTGCCAGACACGGGGCGGTGTGGACAGAGGAGGAACCAGCGTCAGGGGCTCCTACAACAGGCCAGGCCCTGAGCATCCTGCGTCCCACCTTAGTACTCAGCAACATCTTGAGGTAGCTCTGTGCTCCCATTTTGCAGGTGAGGACAGGGGAGCGCAGGGCACTGAACCCCTTTGATCAGTGCCCCACTGTGGGCAGGCGGGGACCCTGAGTGGGCTGCTCCACGCCCATGCAGCTCCTGGCGAGGGGCAGCTGTGAGGTGGCACTGGCCATCCTGGGGCACCTCTCCAGGAACGAGGACTGAAAATTAGTGCTGTGCCACCGTGATCTTGCGTGGTTCCCTGCTTTATGTCTTCCTCCATACCTATTGTGGCTTCCTAGCCCCTTCTGGGTGGGACGAGGGCAGTGTGGGGCAGTGGGAGAGGACTGGGTGGGCTTCCAGGGGACTTGGGCTCTTGCCCGCCCTGACGGGTGACCTCGGCTCTTCTCCTTGGGCTTCAGTCTTCCCGTCTTTGAATGGAGACTAACAATCCCTGAGCTGCCCACTTCTCCAGATAGTGGGGCTCCCATGAGGCCACGGACTGTTCCCGGAGTGCCCCTTGAGGCCTGCCAATACCTGCGGCCTCAGATCCGGCCCTCACACCCCCACCAGGAAACCCCAGAGCCTCAGGGTCCTGAGCTCCCGGGTCAGCTCTGCTACTCATTCTCTGTGTGACCTTAGACGAATTACCTAAGCTCTTGGAACCTCACCCGGTTCACCCAGGGAGGGGTGGGGGGACTCAGTCCTCGCCCCCAGGAGGGCCTTGCCGAGGGGCAGGTGCAAGACACTGAGGTGCCTGGGGCCAGAGCTGAGCCTGGTGAGGGCTGGAGAGATGTAGTCAGGGTTTGGTTTAGGAACTGAAACCTGATTTGGAGTTGGGGTAGAACCAGGATTCCTACCTATTAAATTCGAGGTCAGGAGCAAAGCTTCGGGCAGGGTTGGGGTTTGAGTGCTGCTTGGTTAGGGCCTGGGGTCAGGGCTGCACTGGGGCTGCTACACTGGAGGCCAGGACTGGCAACGTCACAGGGCGAGGGGGTGGAAAGTGGGAGTTGGGAGTGTCCGCTCTGTCCCGGCTCTGCCCCGACCCACTGCAGGGGCCCCGGGCAGGCCACTGTGCTGCTCTCAGCCTCAGCCTCCTCATCTACAAACAGGGTCTCGCTCTGCCCTGCAGCTGTCCTAGGACAACACTGGAACCGTGCCCTCCGGGTCCCCGCGCCAGGCTGGCTGCTGACGCTCTCTGCGCCTTATCTTCCTTAACTTCAACAAGCAAAGAACAGAACTGATGCAAATCACCATGACAAGCCACAGCAGCTTTATATTGATGGCAGGCGTGAGGTCTCTCCTGCCTGCTACGGAAGATCAGCCCCTCCAACTGCACCCTAAATAATGTGGGAGTTTGTCCTCTGGGGCGGGACTCTGGCCACAGACCCTTCATCTCCCCTGCTCCTTCTGAGCCCTGGGGCCAGGGAGAGGGGACCAGAGCTGCCTCCCAGTCTCCCAGGCTGCAGGAGGAACCCCCAACCACCGCCTCCACCTACATGCTCGGCCTGCACCCCAGGCCTCCAGGGTGGCCTTCCTGCTGCAGCGCCAGCTATTAAATGGGACCACCACGGTGTCCAGACTCAGAGCCCCTGGCACTGCCCTGTAGCTCTGCTCAGTGGTACCGCTCCAGCCACCCTGTCCCCGCTGCTGGCACAGCTTCCATCCAAAGGACCCCGAAGTGAGGGGCTGGGCACCCACTCCTCCCTCCCGGCTCCCAGAGCGCTAATAACCTAACCACTTCACTAGGAGGCCCGCGGGCAGTGTCAGGGCCTGTTAGCCACTCACAGCCACTCTGGGGGGCGGGTGGGCTCCACTGACAGAAGCCACGAAGAGGAGCAGAGACTTTCTTCTGGCCCTGAGTCCAAGGCCTGGGGTGCACCGTGCCTACTCCCACCTCTCGTCAAGGCTTTAGACCTACCCCCTCTCCTGACAGGGACAGGTGACAGGTGATGTGAGAACGACCTTTTCTTTCTCGTCTGGAAGCTCTTGTTTTGCTTGGGGGCTTTTGACATCATCCCTCAGAGCGGTGGCTCAGCGGCCTCTCGAAGGGCCCAGGACACTCACCCCACTGCCTCCCCGTGTCCCCCGCTGCAGGGTCTCTGCCCTCGCGCTCGCTCTGCCTGGAATGCTACTGCTCCGCGCATCTGGTCCTAAGTCCTCTCTCGGGGCCTCTGGGGCAGAGACAGGCCTTCCTAAATCCACAAAGACCCAGCGTGGGCTGCAGTTTGTGGGCGGGGAGGTGGCCGGGGGTGGTGGTGGCCCTGGGACCAGTGTGGGTAAGGCGAGCTCATCTGCAGCAGCCACTTCAGCAACGTCATCGAGTAAACCAGACGCTGGCTCCATCAGCCAGCTGAGCATTCACCCTGTGCCTGCGCCAACCCTGGTGCCACTCGCTCTGTAGCCTCAGTCTTCACATCTGTGACAGCAATGCGTCCCTGAGCTCCTTCTGGCCCTGACATTCTGAGTTAAGACCAGCTGGGATCTGGCCAGAGAGACTGAGGCTCAGAATGGGAAGGATCTGATGCGGGAGGGGAGGGGGTAGAGTGAGCGGTTTGGGGCTGAGGGGTTGGTAAGAGATCAGCATGCAGCGCCCAGGGGGGAAGGTGGGGTTGGGGACACACCTGCCTTCCTCGCCACTGTGCGTGGGACCCGTGGAGTATCTGTGCCTTTCCCCAGCAGGTGAGTGGCTCCAAGCCTAAGGAGCCTGGGAGGCACCCTGAGCAGACTCTAGGGGACACTAACCTCCTTGGGAACTTGGCTGCATTTACACCCCTGGAAGGGGTAGAGGGGGAGGGGCCGGTCCAGGTCTTGCTTTCTGGGGTGGGGGTGGCGAGTTGGCTGGGTTGCTGGGTGGGAGACGAGCAGCAGGCTCCCTGTCCCAGGGCCTGTCGCCTGCGGGGACCCCTCTACAAGCCCTGTGGCAGGGCCTGGGCTCATCCCAGCCGCCCGGGGGGACGAAGGCCCCTGAGGCCGGTGGTCAGGCGACGAGGTGTCTTGCCCACTTGGTGCCGGAGAGTTAAAGTTTCACGCCTCCTTCCCCATACTCCCTGCAGCACTGCGGCTGGCCAGGACCTCTGGCAGACGTGCTGGTTCCAGCAGACCTTTTATGGCCCTCCTCCCAAATTCGAGATTTCTCACACCACAAACTGGGGCTCATGAACTAAAAAAGGATTTTTGTTCTGCTTTTGAGGTGAAGCCTGTGGGAGACAGAATCTGGGTACCCAGTGTTGGCATTTCCAGGACATTGCAAGTGTTAAGGGGACAAGGGATGGGTACTGAAGGACGTGGCTCTCCTTGGAGAGGCGGCATCTTTCCACTGGACCTAGCCTCCCAGCTGCACCAGGGCGTTCGCTGTCAGGAACAGGAGGAAAGGGGGAGGGAGGCCCAGCGCCCCTCACCACCCGGAGAGCCAGCAGTGCCTGCACTTCCCTGAGGGGCCTCCTGGATGGAGATGAGTCTAGGCCATAGCCCAGACCTTCTGCCCTGGAGCAGTAGTGGCTGGGACCTGGGGCCACTGAGGGGGAATGGGGGCCCGTGGAACCCCAAGGGACACTTTGAGGCCCTCGCTCAGCACTCTATCTGCTGGCCCTAGCCTGGCATTTGAGAGTCTGGTTTAAGCCCCTCTGTGTGGAAGTCTCTCCCTCCAAGACAGGCCCTGATGGCTCAGCAGCCTCACTCGCCTGGAAAATGTTGCCACCAAGCCTTCCTCGAGGAGCCACCAGCTTGGGACTCCAAAGGCAGGAGAATGTGCTGGGTGGTAGGTGCAGAGAGGCTCTGGGCCCCAATACGGCTCCTTAGAGCTGAGAGTTGGAGGCCTCAATTTCTTCATCTGTAAAATGGGGAGAACAGGAGAACCACCCTCCCGGGTGTTGGAAGAACTTTGGAAGACAATGCGGGTAATGCCCTTCGCAGAGTGCTGGCTGCACTGCCAAGTGCCCAATAAAATTTAGTTCTTACTTTGAGCAGACCTGACAGTGGAGAAGAAAAACATGGGATTTGAAGCCAGACTAATCTAGGTTTAATTCTTGGCTCTGACAATTGCTGGCTGTGTGACCTTGGCCAGGTCAGTTAACCTCTTTTGGCTCATCTGTAAAACAGGGTTTAAAAAACTACATACCTCCTTAGGTTCCTGTGGGATTTAAGGGGTTCACCTTTGCCACTTGGATCTGGGTTTAGCACCTGTCTGGTGCTTGGTGTCAGCTTCTCCTACCCTCCTTCCCTCCCCCAAAACACAATCTGAACACAGCCTCACCGGGTTCCCTTTTGCCACTGTGCCTCGGCCAAAGTCCCTGTCCAGCCCCTGTGTCCAGCCACATTTGTCCACTTTTGGGTGGCCACACGTCAAGAATGGCCCTGCCTCGGGCAGATGCCTGGACCCTAGCCACTAGCCCCACTGCATTCATGCACAGCGCCAGATGAGACACCAGGTGGGAGCTCTCTGCTGGCTGCCAAAGGCTCTGGGGAGTTAGGGTGCTGCCTGCGGGGAGTTAGGGTGCTGCCTGGAGGGGGAGTTAGGGTGCTGCCTGTGGGGGGGGGAGTTAGAGTGCTGCCTGGGGGGGGAGTTAGGGTGCTGCCCGGGGGGGGAGTTAGGGTGCTGCCTATGGGGGGAGTTAGAGTGCTGCCTGTGGGGGGGAGTTAGGGTGCTGCCTGCAGGGGGGGAGTAAGGGGGCTGCTTGTTGGGGGGGGTGTTAGGGTGCTCCCTGCGTTTGATGCACAGAGTGGAAAGGACATGCTTGCAGCTCCCTCCCCACAGAGCCCTCTGGAAGCTCAATGTCCTTGGCCCACAACCCCCTTCTGAGAGGTCTGGGGGCAGCTCCCAACCAGCCTCTTGCCTCTCCGTCCTAAATGCCACTTCCCCCATCTAAATGCCATTTCCTCTGTCTGGGCCCGAGCCGCTGCCTGCTGTCGGAGGCGGCTGGAAATTTCTCAAACGTCTTTTTGATTTATGGCTCTAGTTAATTCTCAAGGAGGCCCGTGAGACGCCCTGAGCTCTGGAGCCTCAATGGGATAAATCATTTAACAGGTGGTTAAATATTCTTTAAGGTCTGGGGAGCACAGGCAGGGTATAGATTTGGGGAGGAGGCCAGGCTGGGGCAGACCCGGCAAATTTCTAAATGGAAAGAGGGAAAATGATGCATCCACTTCACAGCCCACAGAAGCAATTTGTCACAAGCCATGGCTGGAGGCAGCACCTTGGGTCCCTTCTTACCCTTGGCCCGGGGGCGAGGCACTAGACGCCCAGAGGGCAGGCGGCAGAGGCAGCCGGCTGGGGTGGGTCAGGCTGGCCCTGCCAGCTGTGCGCTCCAGCCCTGTGGTCACCCACACAGGACCCAGGAGCCTCCAGTTGGGAGCGAGGACACTGACACCACCAAACTCAGGGCCAGACTCCAAGGTGGATATCAGGCACAGCTGGCCAGGCTAGGAGGCAGGCAGGGGAGGTCTGGGGCAGACTGGACAGTGCACGCCCTGCCTGATGCCATTCAGATATCAAACCACATGGGGCCAGCCAAGGGACCAGCCAACGGGACAGAGCGGGGCTGTCACTGTGAGGACCCTGGAATTCTGTAAACTTACCACACATCTGCAGGGAGCTTTATGGCTCAAGGCCCCTTCCCATCCTTGATAACATTTAACCCTCAGGAGGTCAGCAAGGCAAGGGGCATTAACCTGTTGTACTAGGTATGAACAGGCTCAGAGAGGCTGAAATCCTGCCTGAGGGGGCACAGCTGGTTAGAGGCAAAATGCACTCCAGGGCGGGGACTGGGAGGATGCACCGTACTCTGAGGGAGGAAGCCCAGGGAAATCAGGAGGGGGCCTAGAGCTCACAGAGCCCAGAGTGCCCATTTTACAGATGTGGGCAGGGAAGAGAGTGGCGGCGATGGGCATGAAGTCCCAGGGAGGAGGCCTGAGGGTGGTGCCTGCCCTGCCCCCAGCAAGTGTCCTCAGTTTCTATAAACGCAGGTTGCTGTGACATGGTAGTAGCAGGCAGGAGGGACGCAGCAGGGAGAGTCGCCAGAACAGCCGCTCTGCCTCCCTGGCCCCAGGCTGTGCCCTGTGCTCACTGCTCCCTCCTGGTCCCCACGCTCCTGCCTTGTCACTCACCAGCCTGTGGCCAGGGCTCCGCGGGCCCCAGCAGGGTGGGCATGCGGGGGGTGCACTGGCACTGCTCGAGCTTCTCCCCTCCTTCTTGGGCTTGGGGTAAGAGTCTGAAGTCAGACAAACCTGGGTTCAAACCCCACTTCTGCCACTCACCAGCTGTGAGGCAGTAGGCACACAAGCGCCCCTCTTTGAGAGACGCCAATGCACCGACTTCCCAGACGGCTGTTAGACTAGCGCTCAGCTTTGCCTCAGAAATCACCACCAGAAGGCCGCCGTCCTCTTTGGCTTACACCTAATGTCTTATACCGACTTTGCTGCTGTTATCATCCCCATTTTAGGGGTGAGGAAGTTGAGGCGCAGGGTGGCTCGGCACCTTGCCCAGGCCTGAGTGGGTGGAGGAGGCAGCCTCCTGCAGCTGGTGCACGTGGCCACTGTGCCGTACCTGGCAGACAGACGCCAGCTGCTATTTCTATTGTGTTGCTATTTCCTCGCCCTCTCCTCCCTGGTCATCAGAACCATCTCCAGTCTTTAAGGTCACTGTGACAGTTAACAGGAAGCTTGCTAAGGCGACATCTCACTCCACAGCATCTCTAGATGGAACACAGGCTGGGTGCCACTGCCAGGCAAACGCCCTCATGTTTCTCGGAGCCAGGCATATTAGCTGCACAGACGGTTCCGCTCCAGTCACAAACATTGCGCCAACACCCACGAGGTGCCAGGCAGTATGCTGGCACCGGGAGCAGAGAAGGGCTGGGAGGGGTGGAGCAGTGTCCGGGGGCTGCAGCAGGCCCCACCCACACCCCAGCAGCCAAGTTTCTTGTTTAGCCCCTATCCAGTCTAGGCTTTGGGGATTTGGAAGTGATACTCATCATTCTCTTTGGCCACTCAGACCCTAAGAAGTTGGGGGAATCTCCCACTCACCCCGTAAGTCTCTGCCTCCCATTGTGAAATCCCAATACCTGCTTTCCTGGATGCCCTCTGGGGAGAGGCACGAACTCACATTCCACCAATAGGAAGCTGCGACCTGAGAGGCGGGCACCGGAGCAGTCTGTTAGGGTGAGGTGGCCACAGGCATGCCAGCTCCCCTGGGTTCGTGGTGGCACAGGTCTTAGTGTCGTAGCCTGAGCCACGGGGGGCGAGATGGGATGGTTGGGCCGGCTACCGTGGCAGAGCAGTCTCCGCAGTCTAGCTCTGCAGTGTGATTGTGGATGGTCTTCCTTATTATATAGCTGCCAAACCTGGGTCTCTGACCCTTCCAAGTGACTCTGTGACTTGCCACATATCCCATAATAAATTTTCTGCTTAAACTACTTGGAGGTAGTTGTGGGGTGGTAGCTCAGAAGCCAGGCTGGTGGGTTTGGCCTCCAGGGCCCTTATCATGTGACTGCAGTAGATAGGGCCACTGCTCAAGCCACACTGAAGGGCGTGTGCCAGGGTCTGACCAACCCATGGCCGCCACAGAAGAGACACTCCCACTCCTGCTCTCCTCTCTTGGGCTCCCTTCTCTGCGTGGGGAGGCTGCACAGCTAAAACTACGTGTCCCAGACTCCTGCGAGTTCCAAGCACATTGGGATTCTGCCAACCTGGAGCAAGAGACTATGGAATCGAGCTGTGAGGGGAGGAAGGAAGGGCAGAGGTATGCACTTTACTGGAGCCAGTCATGGCACAGGTGTGCGACAGCAGCTTCCTGAGCCTGCAAGTTCTGGAGGCGGCAGAGACAGCAGCTTCCTCGGCAGCCTGGTTCTGGGTGTGGCGCTGGGATTCGTTCCTGGAAGCTTGGTCTATTTATTGGATCCTCTGGTGCTACTGTGAGTTGTCTATGTCCCTTGATAAATCCCTTTTTGCTTAAACAAGAGTCATGGGATTCTGTCACCTGCAGCTAAGAAGCCATTTCACCCTGCCCAACAGAGTCCCATCCTTCGCCTGTCCTCCCCCGGTCTAGGGGTCCCTCCTGCTGCCACAGCCCAGTCAGCCGCATCCCTCTAACCCTCCCTGCAGAGACTTCCTCAAAGCTGTTGCCAGTGCTCAGCTGGCCCCCTACAAACCTTCTGAAGGTCAGCGCCGCGGAAGTCTAGGACTCCCCCAAGGGCATATATGTCCTGGGTCCCTGAAGCTGCTCCCACCTACCTCCAGCTGAGATAGTCCACAGGCAGACGAGCTCTCGACCTGCAATCCCGAATCCCTGCGTCATTCTGGCTCCATCGGACAGGGCAGACTCCTCTTTAGCTAGTCTAAGCAGAAAGGGATTTATTACTGGTATTAGTTTACAGAATTGTCAGAAGGGCTGATGAACAGACTTTAGGTTGAACTTCCAGAAGCAATTCCCAAAGCCTTAATGTGGAACCGGGCTGCTAAGAGAGCCATTGCCTCTTCTCAGTCAGGAAGCTACAGAGTCTAGAAACTTCCCACAGCTGATGGCTCCAGAACCACACTGTGTCTGCCACAGTAAGGAACCACCATGTCAGGAAGTTGCTGCTATCGTTGCTGGCTCCAAAATTACACTGCTTCTGCCATTCTCCATACCTGTAAAACGGGTGCCCCACACCCTGCCTCTCTCCTCACACGACTCAGCTCCAAGTTCAAGTCTCACGTAGGCGCATCTAAATTGGTGACCTGAAACCACATCTGGAGCCCTAGCTGCAAGGGAGTCTGAGAACTGTAGCTTTTCACCTTCTGAATTTGGCGTGTTGGAATGGAACACAGTTGGAAGACAGCTTGGACGGGCCAAGCTGCGTCTGCCCTCTTGCCCTCCTGCCACTCCTGACAGCATCCTTGGGGTATGCAGGACTGGAGGGTGAGCCCAGTGCTCACGAGAGTCTGAAGCAGGGTGAAGCATTCAGCTCTAGCCAGGTGGGGAGGAAGGCAGAGGCACTGTCAGATTAGGGACAGTGCCAGAGCAGGGACCCCTAGCCAGGTGCTCCAAGTACAAGCAGACGTGAGAGGCCATCATGGACAAAGAAGAGCACTTGTGCTCAGAGGCAGGAGCTCTGCCGAGGCCAGGGTGGTGCTGAGCAAGGGTGATGTCCACGTAAGAGGCAGGAGGTGGTAATGCCTACCTGGGAAAGAGCCAGCTCCCTGGGGATGGACCGTGGTCTGCTGCCAAGTGCAGAGCATTCTCAGGAGCCCTTCGAGAACGGGCACAGGCTGCCAGGAGACTGAGAGGGAGTAGAAGGCCACAGAGCCTCTGCACAGGTCTCAGGTTCATTGGCCTCATTCCCGAAGGCCACGTGGATGCCTGGTTAGAAGGATGGGGCAGAGACAGGGCTGGGCTGGGGGACGCTGGGCTTGTGGCCACTCCTAGGAACACATTCTCCACCAGTGCCACTTTTCCAGTGATATTTTAAAGAAAATAGCCTGTTGACATCAAGGCTGTGACGTCTGATGAGGAGATGTTAGGAGTAGCATAGCCAGGATGTGAGCGAAGGTGGTCCAGAGGCCCACGCAGAGACCTGGCACAGTCCCAGGCTGCTGCCCTCTGAAGTCAGAGCCTGTCCACACCCATGGGCCAGCTGTGGGATGCTGGGCCAGTCTCCGTCCTGAGTCTCAGTTTCCTCATACGCAAGGCAGGGATTGTGACTGTGCCTTCCCCAGGGATTGTTGTGAAGGTGGTGCTACAAGTTCGCACGCGAATGTGCTGAGCACAGGCGTGGCACAGGCCAGGTGCTCAGTGAGTGGTACTTGTTATCATCGTCATCCTCAAACATTTAGCCACGGGACAGAACGAGTCAGATGGGGGGACACTTTTCTCAGTGAGTCTTTACTGTAATGTAAATTTAGAATTCTCAAATTCTCAATACATTGTCAAGGCTACACCCTTCCACAAACCCTGACCAAACAGGCCGTGAGATCCCTGGGGGCCAGGACCGTGTCCCTCCTGTGGCTATGTTTCTACCCCTACCCTGGTAGCGCAGGCCAGGTTCTTCACACAAAGGACTTCAAGCCCTGGGTGCAGAATGGGTGAGGTCATGTGCTGTCTACTTCCCACTGCGAGTGCCAGAAAACCCTCCACAGACTGGCTTAACAGGAAAAGTGACCGGGTCATATGGAAAAAGCCCGGAGGGCAAGTGGTCTCCAGGCAAAGTTTGCTGCGGGAGCTCAACAGTGTCCTGCAGGCTGTGCTCTCTTTCCCCTCTCTGCTCTGGGGATCCCATGACGGGTGTTAGCAACCACTGGGTGTGTTTTCTACCCCCAGTCAGGCAATCTGGCCTTGGCTCTGCTTGTATGAACTGAGGTCCCATGCCTACCTCTAGGCCAGTTGCTGGGGCCAGCAATGTTGAGTAGATGAGCCTGGGCCTTCAGGGCGGCTCCGGAGCCGGGTCTGTCGGAGCAGCGTCCACCCGCCGGCTGCGGCTGCGCGTGCGCCGGAGCGCGCAGGAGTGGGTGATGGGAAGCAGCTGTCAGCCGTGGCTGTTTCCTTTCTTTCTTGAGGGTGGGACAGGCAGACTGGCCACATTAGGATTCCTGTCTGGTGCTTTCCAAAATGTGTTCCAAGGAACACTATAAGAAAAAAGGTGTTCCATGACCAAAAAAATTTTGAGAAAATGCTACATATTCTGTCTCCCACCTTGAAATTCACTGACACGTTATTTACCATATTAAATGTACTAACAAGTCCTGTAGAAACCTTACTTAACAAAAACTCAGTGTTTCCCAAACTAATACGAATTCAGAACTTTTTTTATTAACATTGCCCAAGATGTCAACTTGCAAAGATGCCCGGTGATCTAGCCCCCAAGTCCTTCTCTGAGAAGTAGAGGGGAAGGAACTTATCCAAGGCCACAGTGAGTTAATAGCAGAGCCAAGACTGGAACCCAGGTCCCCTGATCCCTGCTGCATGGCTCTCCCACACCTTTTATGTGGGGTTTCCTCAAGGAGGTTAGGGTGCCCCTGGCTGTTTGCTCATTCTGCTCCAGCTTACTGTCAGCACCCCACCCCTTGCAGCATCAGGTGACCTCCCAGACCAAGGCGTCTTGTAGTCCAGCCCCTCGCACTCTTCCCCTACCTCCAGCTTGCTTAGCAAGGCAGAGCCGCCCTACTTGGCGATTAGACTCGGCCGGCAGCAGCCAGGGAAGCAATCTTGCTCGGGCAGCTCCCCTGCCCCATCCTTGGAGCAGGTGGGGGCTATGCAGTGATTTACACCCATGGTCTCAAATTCGGAAAGCCCTGTTGCCTGGGCCCAGAGCAATGGAAATAGACTTCAGATTCACTGCAGGGCAGCAAGCCTGCCCTGGGCTGCAGAGGGGCTCAGCATTCGGGATTCTTTCCACAGTTCTGTGTCCTCCACAGTTAGGTTTTCAGCGCTGATACCATTCAGGGGATGTATGCTGCCAAGTTCTTGCCCCACAGGGATGAGGGTCTTAGTCCCGGCATTCCTAGCCAATGTCTTAAGCCATTCCCATTGGACAGACACAGGTCACATGACTTCTCCTGGCCCAATCTCTGTACAGGCATTCAGTGCACCAATTGGGTAAGCCCAGGTCATGTGTCTCACCCAGGGGGTAACGTGGGTTTCCCCAGACTCCCAGGATCCGTGAAAGAGAGCAGGGTCCCTTAGGAAGAGGGAAGGGAGAGGGAAGTAGTTGTAGGGGAGAACCCGTGCTCTCCACGAATGTCCAGAGACCAATATCCAGGGTCCCCTCTCTAGGCCTCTCCTTCTGCCTGGGGGTGGGAGTGGTTCAGGGAAGGGCCAGAGTCCTAGGGAAAGGCCTTTCAGGCAGCCTGTGTGCCTCTACCTCCACGAAAAACAGCACCAGGAGAAACTACCATCCTTCTATCAGCCCGCTGCCCGTCTGCCCGGGTTGGCAGCTGGGCGTGGAGAGCCACTGTGGCCCCCGCACCTGGTGGCTTTAACTAGGCGTCTGTGGTCAGAGGAAGGGCAGGTTTGGAGCGCTTGGAGATAAGAAGACCTGAAGAGGGACTAAGGCACTCTGAGCAGGGTCAGGTCTCCCCTTGGTGGGCTCCTACACAGCCTGGTCCCTCAGGGAGGGGCACCTCTATTCATGCAGAGCCCCTAATTTAGTGTAGTGATTTTGTCAGTTTCTCTCTGAAATGTTGGTTCTTGGTATGCTCATGGCAGAAGAATGACCAGACACACCAAAGTGAGGCAAGTACGAAAATGAGGTTTATTGAGGAGAGAAAGATGGGATTATAGAACAAGAGCAAGATACAGGTTTACAGGGTGTGATACACATGCCACAGATGACTAGACCCATTGTCTCAGCAAAGGAAGGAGCAAAAAAAGAGGGGATATTGGTTATGGTCTTGGTCTTGTTTTGTAGTGCCTGGATTGGGACCTCCCTGTGGCTCAGACATCACCATGGAACCATTTTGATTGGACAGTTGGGAGTTGCATGGCCTGAGTTTTACATATGTGGGTTCTAGGTCACTTTCCAGACTCTATTGTACCTAATGCTGCCTGGCCTGTGCGCTAGAGGGTCCTCTGCATTCCTTTGCAGCTGGCATGCTAAGTTATGGTTGGCCGATTCATGGGGTGTTCCCTCCTCCCCTAGGAATGGCAGTGGCTTGGGAAAGGATTAAGGTGGAGCAGGACCAAGATGTGGGCCTGGGGCTCACCCTTGTCCTTCTTCCCAGGTGGGGCAATTGCACCAAGGCAAAGCATCCACTTTCATCCTTGGGACACCTGGAATCCCTTGCTGTCTATCTAACAACTTGATCCCTGGGTCTGTGCCTCACAGATGGCTGTTCTCACCAGCTACCTGTGAGCTACCAAAGCCTCTGAAAGTGTAGCGCAGCTGTTCCCTCTGAGACCACTTGTCCTCCTCCCTCTACTCTGGCTGGGAGAGCCACCCTGTCCTTTCAAGAGCATCCCTCAGCTCTTGTAGGTTTAAGCCCTACTGTGGACTCCTGAGGCCTCCTGTCAGCCAGGCATCCTCCCATACTCCTCCCTGGGCCTTCTGTGCCTTTGTGTCACTTGCTGTCCTTTGCCAGGAATGCCCTTGCACCCTTCCTCCCCTCCTCTGGAATGCCCACAGCTGCCTTAATTACACGTAGGACCTGGTGTTGTCATGGTTGCCTGGCCATGCTCTCCCACAAGAGGAGGCACTGATGGCCAGAGCTTGGCTCTAATGTCTCAAAATCCCCAGCCCTTAACACAGTGCCTGGGACACGACAGATGCTTCAGATCTGTTGAAAAAGGATGCATGCATGCAGTGTTGCATAGTGATGGCTTGCTCTCCACCCAAAGGCCTGCAGGTGACCTCAGCAGCAATGGGGTTTACTAACTCCAGAGCAGCAACCCAGAGCACGTGCTGCTATAGGGCAATTCCCATGACAGACAGCCTGTCGTGGGTGGCTTACTTGTTTGCAGGCTTTGATGAGCATAAAACCAGGTGCCTGGGTTGTTCCCTTGACTAACTTTTCCTTCAGGGATTGTGCAGGGCAAATTAATTCATGTAGAAAAGATGTAGACAAATCACAAATTCTGAGTCTCTGCTGATCTGTGAGTGTGTGAGTAAGCATGTGTGCGTGTGTGCATGTGTGTGTGTGTGCATGTAGTTTAACCTGGTTCTATGTCCCCTCTCCCACTCCATCCCTGACCCTCAGGAACACATCTGGAGTCAAAATAGAAACTAACAGGGATAATAGGTTGAACATACCCACCTCCCCGCACCACCACTTCAGGAACTGATATGGAAACATTAAAATTGGACCAAACTTTAGAGCAGCAAATAAGCTTCAAATTGTTTCGAAAAATAAATATTACACAGGCCCCATACATCCATACACATAACTTACTTAAGCACGGTTTCATAGAAACTTACTCTTCCCTGCTTGTCATAGACTTGGATATGTTCTACTTGTTTTTTTTTTTTTTTTTCCTCTGTAATGCTGGTCGCAGCCCATGAAATTGATTTCACTACCCACCAGTGGATCCTTATCTTGCTGTTTGAAATGATCATCCTTGAGCATTTTCCCTCTGGCCCCCAGAGATTTTAAGGGCGAACATGAGAAGCCAACTGTCCCGTGTGCTTGGTGGAGAAATGAGGGCAGAGGTGAGAGGGGAGGGTGTAGCTCTTTGAGAGGAGACAACTTGCTCTTAAAAAGCCATCAATCAATGGAGACCTGATTGGCCAGGCAGTGCCTCAAAAAAAGGGGAGACTGGCATCTTGCTGCCAGCCTGGGGGCCACAGCTTTGTGGTCACATAGTGTAGGGAATTTCCCAAGGCACGGAGGAAGACCTCCCTTCCTTCTTCCTCTCTTCCACACTCCTCTCCCTGGCTCCCTTCTTCCCTTCCTTTCTTCTTGCCATTGGCCTTGGTAAGGGTGCCAAGACCAGCAGCAACTCAGCAGCTTAGTCACTACCCCAGGACCCGGCTGAACTGGCGTCCCGTCTCAGTGCCCTGGTTGAGCCCTATCCTTGCCCTGGGGTGATGGACCTTGCGGTCCCTAAGAGTCCCCAGGGTGGCCAATGTCTGTAGGGCTGGGCTGGGGCGTGTGAGTGAAGGGCCCGGAGGCCGGCCCAGTGTGCCTGGGCCACTAATAACAGGGGTGGGGGAGGATCTGTACATGCTGGTGCTTGTTTTAATGCTTTCTAGAGTACAGCCCATCCCAAGCATATAATTTTCATTATATGATATCAACATTTAGCTTCAGCAATGGAAATGTCAACTTTAATTATTTTCAAGGAGTCTTGATGGCTCTGGGAATAAATCAATATAAATAATGTTTTCATAAACTCTGAATCATGCTCCTAATAGCATTATATCTATAATTTTAATATTCAAAACAATTTTTCTTTGCAACTTAGCAATTAATTGCTGCCAAGTGCTCATTTTTTTCTGATCCCTCTTGCTGTCAGCTCAGAGCCAGGGGCCTGTGGGGGAAGGGGTTGACACACTGGCATGGGGGCCACGTCCCTGTGCCCAAAACCATTCCTAGTTCTACTGCCCAAAGGGTCAGGCTTGCTGTAACATCTCTTCCCCATAAAACTTCCCCTTTTGCTCTCAGCCCATGTAGAGTTTACTCACCTATGGCCCACCATCTTCAAGATGCCTGTTCTGGCCGCCACGCCTGACGGCAACGGGCCCCTCCTCTCTATGTGCATGGGACTCACCGGTTCCCATCTAGGACTCCCTGGGCAGACAGCGGGACAGGCAGAGCAGTACAGCAAGCTTGTGACTCGTCCATGGTGTGCCACTCACCAGCTGTGTGGCTCTGGGCCACTGACAGGTGGCAGTGCCAAGGGTCATCTACCAGGCAGGGTTCTTATTTGAAAGTTGCAGAGAATGACTTGGGTGGATGTGAGCAGAAATGGAATTTATTAAAGGACACCAGGTAGCAGAGGCAATAGACCAGGAATAGCATCTGAAATTCCACTGCAGAGTTGGTTCCAGAGGGTGCCACTGGCACCCCTAAATGGTCCCAGCCCTCCTGTGGTTTGCACAGCAGACAGGGCCAGATGCTGGGGAGCTGCTGGATGCTGTTGTTAGAATGGCTGCCTTTGGAGACTGGACATGGTCACAGCCACCCCTATCACCAGAATGGAGGCTTCTCCCATCCCCAGCCTCCTGCTTGAGCCCTGGGTGCTCTGCTCCACCTGTGTGGCCAGGGGCATGTACTGCAGCCAAGCCACAAAGGAGTATGGAAAAGGAGGCAGACTTTCTGCTTAATACAGGTGGGAGGGGTCCCAGGCGTCAGAAGAGGTTCAGCTGCCGGAGTCAAAAAGGGGGGCAAACAGCCCCACTGTGGCCACAACCCCTGCACAGCTGTTGTCTTTGATGCCGACATTTTCCTCAGGGAGCGCTACACAGATGTGGCGCCAAGGGCCTCCCCTCCTATCTGACTTCTGCCCTGAGCTTCCAGCTGTGATTCACCTTCCCACGTTGTGGACCAACCTGCAGGGCGCACCCGGGAGACGGCTCTGGTCCTCATGACAGTTATATTTCTCAGCGTAAGTAAGTAATTGGCATTCTGGGTTTAGAAACTGGTCTTTTGTGAGAGTACAGCCCATGAACCAGTGCCTCAGGGCCTGGGCCCCTCTGAGACACCAGCCATTCAGGTTCCCTTTTTTAGAGGCTGGCTCCTGTCTGGACCACGCTGGCCCGCCTGCGTCCCTGAGCCGGCAGTGCTTTTGCATTCACACGGGTGCTGCACCTGCCTCAGTCACTGTACGCTGGAGGCAGAAACCAGAACCTGTAGACTTTGTCAATTCATTCATAGAAAGCTTTAAAAAATCAAGGCCACTGAGGAATTTATTGAAACATCAACCTTCACTTAAAAACATGAAGTTACGGCTAGGCGCGGTGGCTGTAATCTTAGCATTTTGGGAGGTTGAGGTGGGAGAACCTCTTGAGGTCAGGAGTTCAAGACCAGCCTAAGCAAGAGCAAGACCCCGTCTCTACAAAAATTGGAAGTTTAGCTGGGTGTTGTGGCACACGCCTGTAACCCCAGCTACTCAGGAGGCTGAGGCAGAAGGATTGCTTGAGCCCAGGGGTTTGAGGTTGCTGTGAGCTATGATGATGCCACGGCACTCTAGCCCGGGTAAGAGAGAGAGATCCTATCTCAAAAAAAAAAAAAAAAAAAAAAAAAAGGAAAGAAAAGAAAAGAAAATAAAAAGAAAGAAAAAAATCCAGAAATTATATTAAGTTGTAACTTTCTGGGAAATTCCAGAACCCATCCA
>CAUYRT010070018.1:0-11357 GCA_963574885.1 Lepilemur ruficaudatus
TGTAACAAGATAAGTCAACTTGAGTGGTAATATATTTTGGGAAATCAGTTCACTACAAATTGTGACTGTAAACATTGTACTGTAAATGCTTTGTAGTTTTCCCCCAATAAAAAAAAAAGAGGAAAAAAAATGTGAACAATATTATCATGATGATCAAGTGCAGTTTTAAATTTTGCGTGTGTTATTTGATGAGGTAAAGTTAGGACCTCACAGACCTATTGAAGATGTGAGTCTCCATCCTCAAATCTTCAAGAAGTTTTTGAGACAGTGACACATTGAGACATTCAATGTCTGTAGGAACTAAAAAGTCTCCTCTAAAACTAAATAAAATGTGTATTTTTCAACATAAAAAAAGAGTATGCTGAACGTATCTAACTCCAAGAATCTGTGTATGTATTAAAGCTGAACTCTTTCTCCTCCTCCTGCTGTAAAATTTAATTTAAAAAAGCAAATGGATTCATATGTGATTGTCAAGATTGAAGGTTGGATTATATGGTAGTTAGAAGTCAGACTTGTTCCTTAGAAAACCAGATGCATTAAAATGTGACTGCTTTGCTTAGAATTAAGCAAATGAAGAAGAACAGAGAAGAACTGTTCTTAACAGAATTTTTGAGCTGATGGATTTTTGTTTGGAAATTTAATAAATTTTTTTTTATTTCAAAATATTAAGGGGGTACAAATGTTTTTGGTTACATGGATTGCTTTTATAATGCTTGAATCAGGGCTATATATGTGCCCATTACACAGATGGTATTCATAGTACCTGTTAGGTAGGTTTTCACTCACCCCCTCCTCCCCCTCTCTCCTATTTGGTTTCCACTGAGCTTTACTTCCCTCTATGCACATGTGTGCTCATCAGCTAGTTCCAATTTAATAGTGAGTATATGTGGTGTTTCTTTTCCCTTATTTAGATACTTCACTTAGGATAGTCATCTCAAGTCCCATCCAAATTGTTATGAAATGTATTAATCTATCCTTTTTATGGCTGAGTAGTATTCCATGATATACATATACCACATTTTGTTAATCCACTCATGACTTGATGGACACTTGGGTTGATTCCACATCTTTGCAATTGTGAATCATGCTGCAATAAACATTTGAGTGCAGGTGTCTTTTTGATAAAATGACTTCTTTTCCTTTTGGTAAATATCCAGTAGTGGGATTGCTGGATCAGATGGTAAGTCTACTTTCAGTTCTTTGAGGAATCTCTACACTGTTTTCCATGGAGACTGTACTAATTTGTAGTCCCAGCAACAATGTATAAGCATTTCTTTCTCTGTGTATCCACACCAGCATCTATTTTGGGGGGGCTTTTTAATAAAAGCCATTCTAACTGGAGTAAAGTGATATCCCATTGTGATTTTAATTTTCATTTCCCTGATGATTAATGACATTGAGCATTTTTTTCATATGTTTATTGGCCATTTGTTTATGTTCTTTTGCCCACTTTTTATTGGGGTCATTTGACTTTTTTCTTGCTGATTTGCTTGAGCTCTTTGTAGATTCTGCCCTTTATCGGATATACAGCTTGCAAATATTTTCTTCCATTCCATGGGTTGTCTATTTTCTCTGTTGATTGTTTCCTTAGCTGTGCAGAAGCTTTTTATTTTAATCTTTAAACATATCAGAAGACTCTGGAAAAAGAACTTCATCAAAAATCCACGGGCTTTCACTTGTTAGAACTTCATACTACTGATAGAACGAGGTGAAAAGTAGAATGTTCAAGCAACATTTTCTTTACCATTAGCCAATAATGAACTTTTGTCTCTGGAAATGCCCATAATTCATTTCATGATTGTTCTTTGTATATAGGTTTTTATTTGGTCTCTCTGGCTATTTTTGGTTTATTAAAATCAGAGACCATGTATCATTCTCTTTTTTTTCATTCGTTCCCTTTTTATTTTGCCTAGAAAACCTAGTGTCTTAGTCCACTTGCACTGCTATAAAGAAAACACCATCAACTAGGTGGCTTATAAACAACAGAACTTTATTTTTCACAGTTTTATAGGCTGGGAAGTTCAAGATCAAGTTGCCAGTAGATTTTCTGTCTGGTAAAAGCCCTCTTTCTGGTTTATAGACAGTGTTTTCTCCTTGTGTGTTCACACGGTGAAAGGGGTAAGGGGGCCTTTTGTGGTCTTCTTTTATTAGGGCACTAATCCCATTCAAGAAGGCTTCAGCCCCATAACCTAACCACTTCCCAAAGGCCTTGCCTCCTAATACTATCAGCTTGGAGGTGGGAATGTCAACATATGAATTTTGGGTGGATGTAAACATTCTGACCATAGCACCTAATAACAAGAGTTGTTCTATCACAATTTAATGTACATAAAGACCAAATGACCAACGAAATAAAACAGTCCAGTTGAGTTAACATGTGGTCTGTGTCTGTGAGTCAGGTGTTTCTAATCATTCAGCCTTGAAAATTTGGAGATATGTGAAAAGGAGGTAGAGATTATCTAGTCCAACCTCCTCACTTTGCAAATTAGCAAAGTGAAATGAAAAGAAGCTAAGTAATTTGTTATGGTAGGCAGAATTCTAAGATTTGTTTACCTCCGTGTATAATCCCCAGGACTGTGAATATGATGGATTTTACTCTCATGACAAGGTTATGTTATACGGCATAGTTGACCTTAAAACAGAGAAATTATTCAGGTGAGTGTGACCTAATCACATAAGCTCTTTAAAAGCAGTTTTCTTGGCTGGTTACAGAAAGAAAGTCAGAGACCTGAAAGGCTGGATGAATTCAACAAGCCATTGCCAGCTAGAAGAGGGAGGGAGCCCTGTGCCAAGGGATGTGAGATGCTCTAGGAGCTGAGATGCTGTAGGTGGTGATGATGATGGAGACAGCTGTAGCTAATGAGGAGGATGCAGATAGTTGCAGGTGCTGAGGAGGGTGGAGACAGGTGGACATGCTGAAGAGGGTTGAGAGAGGTGTAGGTGCTGATGAGGTTGCACAGGTGTAGGTTCTGAGGCTGATTGAGACAGATGTAGGGGATGAGGAAGGTGGAGACCGTTGTAGCTGCCGACTGCAGCCCCTGGCTGACAGTGAGCAAAGAAATCAGAAACCTCGATCTTATAACTAAAAGGAAATATATTCTGCCAACAACTAATGAGCTTAGGAGAAAACCCTAAACCCCAGAGGTGACCTGTTGCCCTGGCTAATACCTTGACTTCATCCCAGTAAGACCTTGAGCGGAGAATCCAGTTACACCATGTCCAGACCTCTGACCTACAAAACTGTGAGGTAATAAAAGGGTAGAGTTTGAAACCTCTGCTTATAATACTTTGTTCCTCCACAATAGAAAACATACATTTGTTTAAGATCCTATTGTTAATAAGTGACAGTCCAAGCCCTCCTGAAACTCAGGACAAAGACTTTTACCTCCTGATAGAGTTAATAAACAGTGATTTAAGAATGAATTTGATCAACTAGCACCAAGGTATATAATCAAGGTAGAGCTGCCCATTGGGTTTAAATAGCTAAATTACTATTTCTTGATCAATAAGAGAATGTGAAAATTGAGATTTATAATAGATCAAATGTTACTTCTGAATGAAAGAAAATTACTTCAGAGTAAATGGAATATCTCTTCCATCAAATTTCATGGCTACAAGCAAAAAAAAAAAAGGAAGCTATTCTGACATTTCAGACCTTTCAGACCTAGTGGTATTAGCTAATAAACTAAGAGAGGACATCTGTAACCAGAATATGAACTCTGAACATAATCTTGTAAGAACTCATCACATTATTAAGACTTAGGTCATATTTTAGCCATGTGCAAAATTTCTATTCCATTGTGTGAAATTCCTTTGAAGAAAAAAATTTACGATGTCTAAATTCAAAATAAACCCAATGTCATTAGTCATTCATCCAGTTAGAGAAGTTCTCTCATTTTCCCTTCCTTCTAAGCCCAAATTAGAAATTACTTACTCCAAGGGAAAAAGGATTCACCAAGTGTTTGTATCTCTCTCAATTATATATGTGGCCTGGAGTCGCGTAGCACCGATTTCCAGTATCAATTAGTACCAATTTCCATACATCGGGCAGCCTGAAAAATCATGTAATTTCTATCACATGCACTCTAACCATTGTGAGTGAAAAATCATGTCATTTCTACCACATACACCCCACCATTGTGACTTGCTGATGAGGGGAAATGGTGGCTTCGTCTTTCCTGTGGCGTGCTATCTCTATTAGACTTTGTAAACTGCAGCAGTTGAAATCTTTAACCAGCCATTACTAATAAGCATATGTTAATTGTTGCAGAGATCATAAGCAGGTCAATTAGGAGGCAAAGACTGGAACTGAAGGAAACATTCAGCTAGAGGGAACATCCAGGGCAGGTGTCGGCCAGCATGGTCTGCTCTGGCGGGAGCTCTGAGCATCTTGGGTAGAAGCTCATTTAACGTTTTGATTCGCTGAATTTGCATTTCAAATTTTCATTCCTAATAGACAATATAGTCAGTCTTTGTTAATGAGGACTCTGATTACATGTGCCATTATAATTGGGAATTAGCAGACCAGCCTTGTTTTGGAGATTAAACCCAAAGCAAATTGGATTAAATACAGTGTGACGGAAGCCTCCTTTCTCTCTCTTTTCGTTTTTTTATCTTGAGTCAAAGGTGAAAAAAAAATCCATTAGTTCCAGGCATATGGCTCATAACTTTATTATCATTTTTAGAGCTTTG
This sequence comes from Lepilemur ruficaudatus, assembly GCA_963574885.1. Taxonomy (NCBI): domain Eukaryota; kingdom Metazoa; phylum Chordata; class Mammalia; order Primates; family Lepilemuridae; genus Lepilemur; species Lepilemur ruficaudatus. Next base: position 4,693 of record CAUYRT010070018.1, read on the forward strand.
ATTATACTTTAAAAATAGTCTTCTTGGACAGGGTTCATCTATAGTTTTAAAAACTTGTTTATTAAATTTCCCTCCATAAACTGAGTAGATTTGAGAGCAGATCATTAAACACTCAGAATTAATAATAGAATACACACACACATATACAGTGGTAGATTTGTTATATTTTTATAGAACACATTACATCTAAAAAAGCAACGAGGAAGTAACGCTTCCAAATGAGCTTTAGGTAAAATTGTACAACCTATCTTCATAGCAGTGTTATTTGAAATCATTGTGTTGTATGTAATCTAAGAAGTCTGTGAAATTTGCTGTTAGATATTGCCATATTATCTTAAATGCAAAGATGAAATAAGAAATTTTACATTAATATTATCAATTCACAAGAACTGGTTTTATAATTTTACCATGACAATAGCAATGGGATTTTTACATTTTAGACTGTAGATATCATAACCCTTAAGTGATATATAGCTTAGGGTTATGTGGCCTTTCTTTATTCTCTTGGGTCATTTAATATTGTAATCCAGTTACACTCCAACATTTTCATTATTAAGCTTAAGTCCAATTCTTCAAAAACGACCACTAATCCCAAATCATTGGAAAATCATGCTTATTAATTCCCATGAGATTCAGTTAGATGTTTGTTTGGCTATATAGGCCACCTTTAATTACACAACAAAAGATCTTCACAAGATGAAGAGAAATTCAAATATTTTCTGAGTGAATATTGGTCTTTGAAGACACACAAACCAAGTTAGACCAGGATACTAAGATCCTGTATACATTTTTCAGCCATAAAATGTTAATGTGTGGATAAATGAAGAAAGGGAAACCTTTTACACAGAAATATGGTTTTTATTCCATTGTACTGCATTTACAGAGGAAAGTAATCTTGGTAGAAAGTAGCCGTGCAAATAGAGGTTAAGGTGCCATTGGCAAGTCCTCACCCACCTAGAAATCTCTTACAAGGGGAGCAAGGGAAAGTGATAAAGCTTTCTGGAAATGTTAATTTGATTATAGGAGGATCAGGAATCATTTCTTCAAGGAGGCTTGTTACTTCTTTAATCACCAAATTTCACAGATATCATCGAGACCAGTGTCTGACTGGATGAAATGGGGAAAGTAATGGCAACTTCTGAGAAGCAGGTTTGCCTTGAGAACAGATGGGCTCCTTTGCCCACACTTAAGCTCTGTTCATTCCGATGGAAAAATGACTTGTTTCACTTAAACTAATAGAGAATTGCAATTTAAGCCATATTAGTTTCAATTTTTTAGACAGAATGTATTAATAATATAATTAACAATGAATTTTTCCGAACATGGTTTTATTAATTTGAAATTTTATTCCTTGAGGTCCGTAAAAGTGAGTTGCATTGTTCTTTAATACCAACGCCTGACACATGACTGAGTTAAGAATCTTACAGTGTTTTGGAGTTATCAAACAGTAATAAATTATCTCACTATCAACATTTATTGTTCCTGACTAATAAGAATTTTCCTTTGTCAGATAAGAAAGAGAAAAGGATGTTTGGATTATATGATTATTTTAAATTTACTGGTTTACATATTTACTTAAGGGATATTCTAAATTATTTTGTTTTTGTTTTAATTATAGTTAACACTATGGTAAGCACAATAATTTGTTAGTATGTAAGAGAGTAGATTTTCAAATGTCCCAATGGTGACAAAAAGGAACAATTTGCCTCTCACCCTCAATAAATTCTCTCAAGTGATGAATTAAGGTATTTGGGAAAAGATACTGATTTTAAATCTTGGTAATTCTGCCTGACTAATCCAGTAAACATAGGTTTGACATGTATAAAGATTAATTACCTTTTTATCTTTGATATTTTAAGATATTATTTTATTTTTAGAAACTGCTTACTAGTTTTTGTAAAGAAAAAAATGCTCATGCCAGAAAGTAAATTCAACAAAGCAAAGATTAGTAAAGATTGCAATACTGAAAACCCCACTTCCTTTAATTACTTACAAAGTAACTAAAGGTTACTTTGACTTCATCAATTATCATTTTGATGAACAACTTTCATTACTTCTATTTTTATATATATATACACATACACACATATAAATATATATTAATATTTTACAAAGAGTGAATTATAATAGGGTATATATGTTATTCTCTAAGTTGATTTTTTTACCCATTGTAGTTTATGAAATCTTTCTATGTCAAAAATGAATGTCTGCAATTTAGAAGTAGGGTGGACAATGTTTATCAAACTGAAGATTGTGACCTATTAGTAAATTATGAAATTAGTCTGGTGAAATTCTTCTAACATGTTATAAAGGATATAGAATAGACTGGAATGGAATGGGATAGAATGGGATGGGAAATATCAGAGTACATTGCATGCAATAAGGGGGTTTTTTTCTTTCCATGAAATAAGCTTCAATTGTGTATGTGTGTATATGCAAACACATACTATATCACAATGTAAAATGTATTTCATACTGTGGATTACAGTAAAAATTAACTTTGAGGGCACATCCAAATAGAATAGAGGGTAGGCCAGGGAACTTTTACAAACACAATACCTACCCATCCAAGAATGTTGAAATGATTTCTGCAGGAACGTGGACCTGCCTCCACACCATCTTCCTCCTCTTCCCACCCTATACACTGCTCTCTCCACAATGATCTTTGCCAATTTTTGCCGGAGTTAGTTTTTTTTATTGATGAGGTATACTGTTTGTGGTATATTTTGGCAGGCCAAAGAAGAAATGAAGACTGTGCAATAAATGGTTAACTCAGTGGGCTTAGGGGGTGCTTATTTTAAAGGCCTTCTATACAGGCCCTTGACAGCCTCTTGGCATAGAACCACTTAGAGTCCTTGGAATTTCCTGACTCATAAAAGTGCCTTTGTGTACCTAAGACTGTGGGCCATGCCAGATGGTTTATGCTAACAATGTGATTTATGGTGTATACCTGTTTTTGTGTGCCTGAGGCTTTGGACTGTGTGTACCAGTTTGACCTTTGGGGATCTGGAGACTGAGTAGCTGAGGTTAGTCATACGAGTGCTCTATAGCCAATTGACCACCAATAAAAACTCTGGACAGAAAAGCTCAGCTGAGCTTTCTCGGTTGGCAACACTCATATGTGTTATCACCTATCATTACTGGGAGAATTAAATACTGTCTCTGTGACTCCACTGGGTGAGGACAACTGGAAACTTGGGCCTGATTTCTCCTTCATTTAACCCAGTGGATCTTTTTCCTTTGCGGATTTTAACCTGTATCTTTTGCTGATATAAACTATATCTGTGAGTGGAAGAGCTTCTTTGAGTTCTGCGAGTCCTTCTGAGTCATCAAACCTTAAGGGCAGTCTTGGAGGCCCCACACAACCAAAGAGTGATTAGCCTTACCATTTTTAATAACCACAGATTATCCCATTGTGTGGATGTACTATAATTTATTCTCCCAATCCATTATTGATGAACATTTACTTTCTAATTTTTGTGTTTTTGATAACGCACGTAATCTTGTATGCGCAACTTTTTCAATTTATTGGAGCTATTATTCTTACCATATCTTTGCAAATGAGAAAGGCAAAATGTGTCTCATTTTTATTTGCATTTCCTGACTGTAATGGGTCTGAATATCTAATCCTGTTTATTGGATGTTTTTAGTTCTTTTAAGAATCGCCTGTTCGATGTGTGTTATCCATTTTTCTATTAGAGCACACAGCTTTTTTTTTCATATTGATTTGTACTTTACTTTGGATGACTTGAGCAGGTTAGTAAATAAGATTGCGTTATAAAATATTTTAAAACAAATGTAGTTATATCATTCCCAGTGCTTAACAAAACTTGGTCTAAATGCTACAAAAGTGTTGCCGGTATGACTCTTGCCAAAACGATATTAGAGAATAAAAGATTCACACACTTGTTTGTATATATTGATTGTTTTAGAAGTGGTTAAAACTGTGCCTAATCATTTTGTTTCAACTATTCATTTTGCTTAGCAAAACGTTTTTTTTTTAAGTTATTGCCAAATAAAATTCAGTTTCACTTTGGTCAAAGAAGCTTTCTGAATAATGAAATTTAACAATAAAATGGTGAAGAAAGAAGTTATATAATTGTTACATAAGATTTTTTATTTTAATAAAATGACAGGCCGCATGTGTCAGTACCTTATACTTAACAATTGAGCACCAACTCTTCTTTATCCCTAATTAAAAATCAGCCTCGTCTTAGGCAAGTGTATTACTGTCACGTTTGCTGAGAGAAACTTATTTAATGTTAGGCATGCTTATCATGTGTGCGTAACACATTGTACACTTGATTTAATTGTATGATATATACAACTGTATAATATATATCCACAGCAATTGGCTAGACTTGAGAGCGAGAGAGACAGAGAAACAAGACCTCAAGTAGGGAGCTGGATACTTGGAAAGCCATAAAAATCTTTTTAAGGACTCTAGGTCGCCATTAATGCTACAGAAACAGAGACTAATAAATGAAGTGTCTTTCAGCATTTTTTGAGAATTTTTTCTCCTTTAAGTAAATGTTATATTACTCTCCGGGGACTCAGATATGCCTTATATTACTTCTGAAACTGGGACATTATTTTATAGAGTGGAATATATTACCACTAATTTTAAGTATTATTATTATTGCTTTACTATTATGAACACAAGTAGTAGATTATTTTTGTCTTAAAAGTATTTTCACATATAGTTTCTCATTGTTAAATGGGCATGACTTAAGTTCTTATGTGTCTTTTAGAAACATATAAAGGTTCTTGGGAGAAGAACCTAATTAGTAAATATATTGGCATATTTTAGTAATAATTTACAGTTTACAAAAAGCCTTCACCTCTGTGATTTTCCTTCTTTCTTATGAGGCCTTTCTGGTAGGCTCTGTAGCCTGAATCGTTAGGGGGAAGTAAATGGTGGATTAGAGAGGTGACTTGCCCTGCCCAGACTTGCAACTGGTGCAATCAGTGACAAGAGTTGTTGTTCTTAATTCACTTATTCATTTATTCATTCAGTCCTATGATGTGTCAACCACTCTGACAAATGGTGAAAACTATATTTAAAAATATATGGCTTGTTGTCTTTAATGAATACATAGTTTAGCAGAGGCACTTAGTCTGAAATCATATAACTAAAACGTATTGCCTTCCTTGGTAACAGAGAGATGAAAATGCTGTGGGAGCTCAGAGGAAGAAAGGATTGTGTATCTGGGGTGGGTGCGATAGGACCAGCACTGTCAAGGACTCTGACTTAGTGCTGCTGAGTACCTGCTGCCCCACAATGGGACTCAGAAGGAGGCCAGAAAGGAAGCCTGCAGCTGCTTTGAGGAAGCAGCTGAAACTAGCTGAAACTAGCTGGCAGCATTCCCTGTCTCCATCACCCTCTTAGAATATATGAAAAAGGATACCATCACTCCGAGAAAAAGTCATTGCTTAAACACTACTAAGCCTAAAATCTATTTTCACACTGTGTGCGATAAATACATTTAAAAGTTTTTTAGTTGATATTTTATGTAGATTTTTCCCTGATCACATGACACTTAAGACTCAATGAACAATGTTTAGAATGTACTGATAAAAATTTTTGAAGGGCATGCCTCTAATCCTTGCTTGGGTGAGGCAAAGACATAAAATGTAACCAAAACGTTTGTACCCTCATAATATCCTGAAATAAAAATAAAAATTTAAAGGAAATTAAAAAGCACACAATCTTGCCATAGGTATATATTGCTATATCTTTCTTCCTATGTGTATTATTTCCTAAATAAGACTGTTCTCTTTATATAATTTAATTTGTATCCTCGTTTTATATTAACTTTATAAATTAGAGGTTTTCATGATGTGGTATCTAATTTGACATAGTTTAACTATTGCTGTAGTTATTGCCATGTTGTTGAACACTTCTCTTGTTTATAGATTTTCCTGGTTATAAATGATGTTGTTTCTCAGATCTTTTTCTGTATTGTTTTTTCTCATTATTTTGTTTTACTTACCAAGAATATTATTTTCCTAAAATAGATTAGCAAAAACAGAATTGCTGGGTCCAAGGTGCACCATTATTTAAGCATTTGACACATGTTATCAAATTTGTTCTTCAGAAAGCTTGTACCAGTTCATATTCCCACCAGGACTGACTTGTTGGAGCTTCAGCATTTTTTAATCATCTCGTATATCATTACATATTAGGTATAGTGGCTCTTTATGGTGTTTCCTTCAGATGTTTTTCTCAATTTTCTTTGATTACAGTACATAATATTTTTAAAGGAGAGTTTTTAACAGGTTCAAATTTACACTTTTTTTTTCCATTGTGGTTTCTTCCATTAGTCGTTTTTTTTTTTTTATTTCAACTTAGAAAGTCATGAAGAATTTTTTTTTTTTTTTGAGAGGGAGTCTCACTCTGTTGCCCGGGCTAGAGTGCTGTGGTGTCAGCCTAGCTCACAGCAACCTCAAACTCCTGGGCTCAGGCGATCCTGCTGCTTCAGCCTCCTGAGTAGCTGGGACTACAGGCATGTGCCACCATGCCTGGCTACTTTTTTCTATATATTTTTAGTTATCCAATTAATTTCTTTCTATTTTTAGTAGAGATGGGGTCTTGCTCTTGCTCAGGCTGGTTTCGAACTCCTGACCTTGAGCGATCCTCCCGCCTCGGCCTCCCAGAGTGCTAG
>CAUYRT010070023.1:0-19770 GCA_963574885.1 Lepilemur ruficaudatus
GAACATATATAATAAATAATATATATTAATTACCGTGTGATACAAATAGAACAATGGTGAGTGGAAGAGGTCACATACAAAAGACTACATAATGTGTAATTCCATGCATATAAAGCACAAACCAAGGCAAAACTAATTTACACTGTTAAAAATCAGGAAAGTATTTACCCCTGGGGACCGTAGTGACCAAAATAAGTAAAGGAGGGCTTTTGGAGTGCTAATAGTTCTCTTTTTTTTTTAAAAAAAAATCTAAGCTGAAACCCATTCTACTAAGTGAAGTATTCCAAGAATGGATTCAAAAGCACCACATGTACTCACCAGCAAATTGGTTTCAGTGATCCACACCTAAGTGCACATATAGGAATAATATTTATCGGGCGTCGGGCAGATGGGTGGGGGGAGGAGGGTATGGGTATATACGTACATAATGAGTGCGATGCGCACCGTCTGGGGGATGGACTCGCATGAAGTTCTGACTCAAGGGGGGAGGGGGACAAGAGCAATATATGCAACCTTAACATTTGTACCCCTATAATATGCTGAAATAATAAATAAATAATATATATAAAAAATAAAAATACCACTGAACTGAATTTGTTTTGTTTTGTTTTGGTTATTAAAATCCTTAGATTTGAAAAATACATCAAATAACTCATTACTCAGTCTGTATCTCTCTGCTTCTCTTCAACTAAAACTTACAAGTTATTTTCTTAATTATAACCTTAAAAGTGAAGATGATTTACCATTTTGTTTTTAGTATCTTAAAAGTATTACTGTACAGCACCTGACTTTTCCTTATTTATATTCTACACTTGTATAAAGTATGTTGTCTTTGCCCAAACATACATGCCTCACATTTTGGTTTCAGAATTTGATTTTCCTTTGGTAAACCGCCCTTCCTTCACTTTTCGCCTGTGTGGTTCACAGGAGAATTTCCAAACCCCAATCTCAGGAAAATCTCAGTAGTTCTGAATAATTTGAAACACTGTCTCCCCTAGGCATTAATAACTGCTCCAAAGACACCCAAATGAAACACCTACCTGGGACTTTCGCTGCATGTATTAAGAAAGAAAATGAGAACTTGAAGCTAATACTGGGAGAAAGTTTGCTTGCCATTGAAACCAATGAAGAAGAAAACACAGATGAATGAAGGTAAGACATGGATTCCTGAATATAATTTTTAACACCTTTTAAAAGGTACAAGGGCTACATAACAAATTACCTCAAAAATTAGTGGCTTTCAGATAACAAACTGTCTGTGGAGCAAGAATTTTGGAAGGGTTGAAGGTGTCCCATCTAGTTGCAGTCATCTGGAGATTTGCCTGAGGCTGGAGTATGCACTTACTAAAACAGCTCTCTCATATGTATGTCTGGCTGTTGGCTGGAAGCCTCAGTTGCTCTCCATGTGCATCATCAAGAGGTTATGGTTGAACTTGCAATGCTTCTTCTGTTCTGTCCTCAGAAGGCATACAACAATGTGGGAGGGGACTATGCAAGGAAATGAATACTACTAGCAGATGAGGATCATTGAGGGTCACCTTGTAGTATGGTTAGCATGCATCTGTATCCAATGGAGGCTACAAATAACTACGGATACAAGAAGTATCCACCTTTCCTTAAGCTAATATAGTCTACATTTGGTCTGACACTTTGAACTAGTTAAGAGTCCTAAATTACAGTATACTTATAAAGCACCAGAATTAAATTAAGGCTCTGAAAGTTAACTAGTTGGATTATCTTTAACAGGGACATTTGAGCTTTCAGAGCTTCAGTTTTCTTATCTATAAAATGGAATTACTATCTCACAGGGTTATTATGAGAAAAAATGGAAGAACAAAAAGAAAAGACTTTATGTACTTTATGAAATATAAAATAAGATACATGTGAGGAATCACACAGAATTCAATTACCATAATTAAAATACTTTAAAGTAAATCAAATTGTTTTGCTATATTTATGCTATATTCCTTAATGGAAAAATAAAAGGATATACAGAGAAAATTTAGAAGAGCATGAACTCTCTAAAGAGCAATATTAAATAAAAAAAATATTACTCTGTTCTATTGGGTAAAATAATTTAACATAGTATTTGGCTTTAAAATTTGGGATGAAAATCTTCTATAATAGGCTATGTTTTCATGTCTTAGGTTGGCCTACGACTGCTATCCTTTTCAATTTTTTGAGCGCCCTGGTATAAAATCTATTAGTAAATTCAGAATCATTTAAATAGTTTATGTAGAGCTTTAGCTTTACATTTTTAGAGGTTTTAGAATTAGATCTATATGGCTAGTTTGAATATATAATACCATCAAAATAATTTTATTTGAAAGCAGGTGGTCAACTTATTTTGGTCAAAATGATGATAAAACATAATCATTTCAAGAGAACAAAAAGAAAAGCCACAGATTGAAAGAAAATATTTGCAAAAGACATATCAGATAAAGAACTATTATCCAAAATATGCAAAAATGCTCAAAACTCAACAATAAGAATGCAGACACCACATTTTAAAAGATGTGGAAACAACCCAAATGCCCATCAATCCATGAGTGGATTAATAAAATGGGATATATGTATACCATGGAATACTACTCAACTACAAAAAACAATAGTGAACTAGCACCTCTTATATTATCCTGGATAGAACTTGAGCCCATCCTTCGAAGTTAGGTATCACAAGGATGGAAAAACATGCACCACATGTACTTACCATCAAACTGGTACTAACAGATCAACACTAAGGTGCTCACATGGTACTAATACTCACTGGGTACCAGTCAGGTAAGGGGGTGAGGGGTGAGGGGTAGAGTGGGTGGGGTGTGTAAACCCACAGCTAATGGAGAGGGGGCACACTATATGGGAGAAAGACACACTTGTGGCCTGGCTTGAGCAAGGCAAATACATTTCATGTAACCAAAATGTTTGTACCCCCATAATATCCTGAATTAAATAAATACATAACAAAATAAAAATGAACCAAAGACCTTAACAGACACTTCACCAAACTAGATACCTAGATGACAAATAAGCATATGAAAAGATGTTCTATATCATATGTCATCAGAGAAATGTGAATTAAAACAATAAGATACCACTACACGTATTAGAATGGTCAAAATCTGGAACATAGACGACACCAAATGCTGACAAGAATGTGGAGCGACAGGAACTCTCATTCATTGCTGGTGGGAATGAAAAATGGTACACCCACTTTGGAAGACTGGTGGTTTCTTACAAAACTAAACATGTAGTACTCTTACCATATAATCAGCAATTGTACTCCTTGGTATTTACCCGAACGAGTTGAAGCTATGTCCATACAAAAACCTGCACATGGATGTTTATAACAGCATTATTCACAATGCCCAAATTTTGAAGTGACTAAGATTACCTTCAGTAGGTGAATAAATAAATGACGGTACACCCAGACAATGGAACGTTATTTAGTGCTAAAAAGAAATGAGCTATCAAGCCACAAAAAGACATGGGGGAAACTTAAATGTATAGAAACATAAATGAAAGAATCCCATCTGAAAGGCTACATATGTATGATGGGGCATGTTGATAATGAGGGAGGTTTTGCATGTGTGTGGGTCAGAGGCCATATGGAAAATCCATGTACCTTCCTCTCAATTTTGCTGGGAACTTAAAACTGCTCTGGAAAATAAAGTCATTTAAAAAATAAAAATTAGTTCCAGATATTTTGTCTATTGGTAATTTTGGTGTAGCCTGGGACCTTTTTATTTCTTTTAATAGGATTTTCTATATTTTTAAATTAATAGTACTTTTAATTGACTAATCATAATTATATACTTTTATGGGGTACAATGTGATATTTTGATATATGTATACAATGTGGAATGATTAAATTGAGCTAATTGATATATCTATAACCTCACTTATCTATCATTTATTATGGTGAAGAATTTGAAATTTACTCTCTTATTTTAAAATATACATTATACCATCATTGACTATAGTCACCTGGCTGTGCAATAGGTCTAAAAACATATGCCTTCTGTGTATCTGGGGCCTTTATGTGACCCTTAATATTTTATAGATATATTCTGTTTTGTAGAATTTTTTTAGGTTTTTTTCACTACCTTTTTCCTTTCATTATTATATAATAATTAATTGCCAGCCAGTTATTCCAACTTTGTCCTCTCATATGTTATATAAGAGAATCAGTTGAAATAAGCAAGGCATCTAACAACTGCATAAATAAATGTGCTTTGCATATTTCTATTTTTATAAGAGTATTAATATCTCTATATTAGGCTGAAATATAAAATTATTTTTATGATTGAAATGATTTAATAGTTTCATATGGTATAAACTAATATATATGCATATAACATACAATTTGGAAATACATACACTGAGATTTTGACAATAGTTACCTCTGGAAAGATTAGATGATAATAATTTTTGGTTTTCTTTTATGCATCTTTACATTTTATTTTTGAGGAATGAGAAGCTTTGATTTGTAATAAGAACAATACTGAACAACACTATACAATAATACCATGATTCTAGACAAAAATGGGACTTGAGGTATATATTTTAAAATCTCCCACTTGAAATAGTGACTCAAATAATTTATTATTTATTTTACTTTCATTTCTAGTAGTTATCTCAAACAATATATCCAAAGCTAAACTCTTGTTTTAGAATTTAGAGGGGCTCCAGCCACAGCTCCTCTCCCCAGCAAATTTTCTCCTTCTAAGTCCTTCCCTTTCTCAGCAAATGGCAATTTCATCTTCAATTTGCTCAGGCCTAAAATATTCATGTTTATCTTTGCCTGCAATTTCCTTACCACCCACCACATTCAATCCAATAGGAAATACCACCACCTCTATCCCTACAATGCAGGGGCATGCCAACATCAAATCTTATCAGTTTTATTGTAAATAGTCTCTTAACCGGTCTCCTTTCTTCAACTCCTTGCCTGTACTCTCTCTGTCTCATAGTAATCAGGGCGATCCTTTTAAAATATTAGCCACATTGTATCACCTCTCTTCTCAAAACCTTAAAGGCTTCTTATCTCGTTTAAAATAAAATCTAAATCTTATACTATAATCTGCATGGTTCCTGGGGATCTGTGTCCCGACTGCCTCTGACCTCTTCTTTGATCCTGCCCCTTCCTTACCCCTCTTCAGTCATACTATTCTCCTTTCTTTTCCCTAGGCTGCTGCATTTGCTATGCTGGAACACTTTATCCTCAGATAGCCATATAGCTTCCTCAGTCACTCCATTTAGGTGTCTCTTCAAATGTCAGCACATCAGAGGACCGCCTTCACCAACCTGTCTAAAATACCTAAATAGACAGATAGCTAGATATAGATATAGGTGTAGATGCATATGTAGACATAGGTATAGATATAATGCATGCCTTCATCTGCACATTGTCATCATTAGATTATGAATTCTATGAGCAGAGAGTTTGATTTTTGTCTTTGTTGACTGCTCTTATCCTTATATTGTTTAAAACAGTTCCTGACACATAACAATAACAAAAATAACTGGAGACTGAATGAATTAGCACAATCATTATATGGTATTTTGGGAGCGGGGCAAGGGAGGGTTGAAGGAACAGAACCATCACAATCTGCTACTAAATGATTTTTCTCTTCAGTTCACTTGGAATAACAGAAGCAATAAAGAAGTGCCTGAGCTCACTTTAGAAGACAGAAGGACAATTAGTCACTGTGAAAGAGCTGCAATTTTATAGATACAGCAATCCTTTCTGTGTCTCTGGATTTAAAGTCATCCAGTTGAGAGATGATTAGCACTTGAGTCACAACAGTGGCAAAAGAGTTGAAATGAGGAAGATGAATGGAGAAGGCTGAGAAAGAATTTATAGGACCTGACAACAAATCATATGTGGAGGGTGAGGGAGAGGAGGGAATGAACAGGGCTGAACTTTCTAGCCTACAAAAGTGGGTCAATATGCATAAAATTCTGTCTTCATCGGGGAACTCCTACTTCCTCTTCAACAATATTGCTTTGGCATCAGAATTATTGATGGCATCATAATTATCACAACTTAGCATCATCTGGAGGAAATAACACTAACATGGTAAAACCACAATGGGAAATGAACTGTTTGAGACCATTGTAACATAAGATAGAGACAAGAAAAACAAAAAAAAAAAACATGAACTAACTCTAAAAGATTAGACAATATCTCAAGAATGAATATGATAACATTTAAAACCCTAACAACTGAGTGCATTTTTAGTTGGGAGCCTTTGTTCAAATAAGTGTCGCCACTAACAGATGGCATTTCCTTCTTTTACATTTACTAAGACAATTATTCATTTCTGTGCCAAAAGACCTACATGTTGTGTAATGAAATAAAATAATGATGGAGCCCTGTAGACCTGTACTGGTCTGTTTTACATTCAAAGGCAATGATTTACGATTTAAATTACTAACCGATAATTCAACCTAAGCTTTCCTGTATTACTAAATAATATATTCACACGTAACACACTGAGGGAACTGCATACACCAATGGTTCTCAAACTTTATCGTGTATCAGAATCACCTGGGGATCTTCTTAAATTAAAACACAGATTGCTGGGCCTCCACCTCCAGAGATTCTGATTCAGTAGGTCTGGAATGGGGCTCGATAATTTGTATTCCTAACACATGTTTTGTTGTTTTTTTGAGATGGAGTCTCGCTCTGTCACCTAGGCTAGAGTGCTGTGGTGTCAGCCTACCTCACGGCACCTCAAACTCCTGGGGTCAAGCGATCCTTCTGCCTCAGCCTCCCGAGTAGCTGGGAGTACAGGCACATGCCACTGCACCTGTATAATTTTTTCTATTTTTAGTAGAGACAGGGTCTCGCTCTTGCTCAGGCTGGTCTTGAGCTCCTGATTTAAATAATCATGATGCTGCTAGTTTGGGGATCACACTTTGATAATCATTGCCATAGAGTCATAGTTCTCTGTCATGGGAGAAAGTGTTCTTTAAAATATTAAATATTAAATCCAGATGTATAGTAACAGCTATGAGACTGATATTCTTTCATTCTTGTCATTACCAGTAGGGCAATTTCACACTCTCCTGAACTTCTAAGAGATGTAATCCTTGGATGAAGTGTTAATTAACAAAATCACTAGTGAGACAGAGAAAATAGGGAAAGGAGAAACAAAGAAATGCGGTTTTTAGGTCTGTGTCCTGGAAATATAGTTCTGGTTTTTATGAAAGGAATATTTTTAGATACTCAACTAAACTCTTATTCTCCACATCTATTGTCAATCTCTAAAATGGTCAGGTCAGGCTTGATGGTTAGCCTTAGGGAGTCAAGCTAAGAGGATAAAAAACTATCTGTGGGCAATTGCTCCAAATGTTTATGCTAATCACTAGCTGCTTTCCCTCAGATTTAAATATAATTTCAAGTTTAACTTTTTTTCTAATATTAAGGGTTTTTTTTTTAAAAAAAAATATTTTTAACAGGAAGCAAATCTTAAAATCTACACCTTTCTGAAATTCACCAGTCCTTTGTGTGAGAAATTTTTGCTGCCTGAGAGACTTGTTGTGTGCTGAATGCTTTAGAATGCAGTAATATTTTCACATCATCCTATTAAAGATTATTTTCAACTACAATAGTTCCTAAAATATATTGGTAAACACCATCTCTGCAAATGAACAAACAAAAAACCCCCAAAAAGTCATCTTCTCCAAAGAAAGCTTTTGATAATGAAACTTTCATGAATCCTGTGTCAATACCAGGAACAATGCCTGGAACACAGTAGGCACTTCATATCCTTGCTCGGTGATTGGCTGCATGGTTCAAATGAGTTGATAGTAAATTAACACATTAACTGCCATGCGAGTTGTAGTTAACTCACACTAAGTTTTGAGCCCAGGGCCTCGTGAAGCACATGTAACCCACACGTCTCTTTACCTTGAAAGCCACACAAACTGTTTTTCACGTTGCATATAACTCATGCACAGAAAACAATACAAATTGATTTTTCATTTAATTAGAAAATCCTTTATAAAAATTTGAGCTCATGTATGTCTTTATTTATATAGATTTAGGGCGTTCATGTGCAGATTTGTTACATGGATATATTTCATAGTGATGAAGTCGGGTTTTTTGTGTAACCCTCACCCAGTTAGTGTACCTAGTATGCATTAAATAATTTCTCATTCCACACCTCCCCCACAACCTCCCATCTTCCTGCCCCTTTGAATATTCAGTGTCTATATTCTACTCTTGATGCCCGTGTGTACTCATTATTTAGCTCCCACTTATAAGTGAGAACATGCAGTATTTGACTTTGTGTTTGTGAGTTATCTCACTTAAGATAATGGCCTCTAGTTCCACCCATGTTACTACAAAAGATTCGATTTCATTCTTTTTTATGGCTGAGTAATATTCCATAGTGTGTGCATGAGTGTGTGTGTGTGTATATGCATTTTATTATCCAATCATTAGTTGATGGACATTTAGGTTGATTCCATATGTGTTAAAATCTTTTTCATGATATTTTATTTATTTTTAATTTATCTTTAAATTTCAGAATATTACAGGGGTACAAACACTTCAGTTACATATATTGCCTTTGCACTACCCAAGTCAGAGCTACAAGTGTGCCCATCCCCCAGACACTGCATACCAAAGTGTTTGTATCCCTATAATATTCTGAAATAAAAAATAAATAAATAAAAATGAAAAGCTCTTGGAAGTTTATGAGGAAAAGTTAAGTCAATAGAATTTGAAAGTGTACATAAGGAAGAGCATATAATGTTTGTGATGTAGAAAACAAGATTTCAAAGGATATGATTGACCATGACATATTGTGAATATATGATATAATTCAGGTTGTTTGAGAAACTATGGAAATTAACTCCTCATAATTAAAACGGACTTCCTTAGTCACAGTGAAATTTTCATATTGTATTTAATCTGGATAGTTAGAAATGTATTGGTCCTGACATTGGAGTTCAACTAAATTGTGTGTGTAAAATTATGGAATTTAATTCTATTTGTCAAAAAGGTTTAAAGGTTGTTTAATTTTCAATTGGTTTGCTTTGAATTTTGAGTTTTATTTTTTCCCATTTACTTGGCACCATGATAAAGTATCACAGTTCAAGTTGTTCACCCCTGCCTGATAGGAAACACATGACCAGCAAGGGTCATTCATATATGCTGCCTTATGTTTCAGAAGAATCCCAGGAAATATGAATATATCCAGACACACAGTTTACTCTGTTCCCACTTTCTCCAAAGATATTTGTGCAAATTAAAATGAAAAACCCCTTATCAACTGATAAAAGCAGAATTTATTTCTTGTTAAACTATGTTGCCAGGATGATAGCAATAACCGAGGGACCAATGAAAACAAAATATGTTGTATATTGACATGGTGCCAATGAATCAAAATGACAGATATATAGAAACCTCCATAATTATTTGTTCCTGTATGAGGTCAATAGTCTGACTTAAGGAGACTCTGTCCAGTGAGTGTCCTGCCTGCTAAGTTCAGATTAAAATGTGATTAAAGTAACAGTGCTGGTACCTTTGCATTCTATTTAACCACTAATATTTAAAGATAGCCTCTGTTCTTCTCTAACTCCCTCCCCCAATATTGAACAACCCTACTTGTGCTGCCATACCACATTGGTTTATTTATTGATTTATGTGCCTTTCTCTACCCCTAAATTGTGAACTTCCCAAAGGCAGTGACTGTGCCTCAGTACCTTGCATATCATGAACACAAAATGCTTATTGAACAGGGGTGTCTTGGGCAGTCTGAACATAAACATGATTATTCTAATAATCCAACCAGCCTTTACGAAGTGAAAGCTATACACACGATATGTTCCTAGGCTTTAAGATAGAAACATAAAGAAGATGCCTTCTCTTCTTTATATATATCTTACCATCTTGTTTGGGAGATAGATACATAAACTGGCACCTTTTGTACAGTGTACAGTGTACAGTGTACAGATGGATAAAATTATGCATAGGGTAGCATAGGAACCCAGACTGGAATTTCATAGTTTTGTTTGAGAAATGTCCTTTTGGTAAAAGGTGTGGGATGGATTCAGAGAAGAGGAAGGAGGGTGAATGCATGAGAAATATTCACAATTTTCCCCAGAACTTCCCATCCTTCCTTGAGGAAAGACTTTTTTTCAAGACATTTCATCAATGTCTCATGCCTTTGACAAATTTAATACTATGTCTATAATTTTATAACTGCTTCCTCTTTCCAGCCCCTGCACTGCACTGTAGTTTATGTTGAAGTCAGGTAGTGTGATGCCTCTAGCTTTGTTCTTTTTGCTCAAGATTGCTTTAGCTAGTCAAGGTCTTTTGTGGTTTCATATGAATTTTAGAATATTTTTCTATTTCTCTGAAAAAATGTTATTGGTGTTTTGATGAGGATTGCATTGAATTTGTAGATTGCTTTGGGTAGTAAAGATGTTTTAATAATATTCTGCCAATTCTTGATCACAGGATGTATTTTAATTTTTTTGTGTCCTCTTTAATTTCTTTCATCAATGTTTTATAGTTTTCATCATAGCGATCTTTTACTTCTTTAGTTAAATTTATCACTAGGTACCTTGTTTTTTTGTAACTATTGTAAGTAAGGTTGTTTTCTTGATTTCTTTTTCAGGTAATTCACTATTAGTGTATAAAAACACTACAGATTTTTGTATGCTAATTTTTGTATCCTGAAACTTTACTGAATTCACTTATTCTAACAGTTTTCTGGTGGTATTTTTAGGGTTTTCTATATATATAAGGACATGCCATCTGCACACAGGGACAGTTTGACTTCCTCTTTTCTAATTTCTAAAAGTTTTATTTCATTACCTTACCTAATTGCTCTAGCTAGACATCCCAGTACTATGCTAAATAGAAATGGTGAAAGTAGGAATCCTTATCTTGTTCCAGATCTTAGAGGAAAAGATTTTAACTTCTTATTTCTTATGATGTTAGCTATGGGTGTGCCATACATGGCCTTTGTTGTGTTGAGGTACATAACTTTTACTCCTAATTTTTGAGAGATTTTATCATGAAAGGATGTTAAATTTTGTCAAATGCTTTTCTGTATCTATTGAAATGATCACATGGTTTTTGTCTTTTATTCTGTTAATGTGATAAATCATGTTTATTGATTTCCATATGTGTAAGCATCCTTCCATTCCCGAGATAAATCCCACTTGATCATAATGAATGATCTCTTTAATGTACTATTTAATACAGTTTTCTAGCATTTTATTTAAGAATTTTTAATCAAAAGACTGACCTTCAAATTCAGAGATTCTTTCTTCTGCTAAACCTAGTTTACTTTTGAAGCTCTCTATTTTATTTTTTAGTTCATTCATTGAACTCCTAGCTTCAAAATTATTTCTGCTTCTTATGACATCTATCCCTTTGTTAAATTTCCAATTTAGGTCATGAATTATTTTCCTGATTTTGTTGAATTGTCCTCTGTAATTCCTTGTATCTCACGGAATTTCCTTTAGATCATTATTTTGAATTCCTTTTTAGGCAATTCATAAATTTCCTTTTGTTTCAGGTCAGTTACTCATGAGTTACTGTGTTCCTTTGGTGCTGTGGTATTTCCTTGCTTTTTCATGTTTCTTGTGTCTCTGCATTGATTTCTGTACATCTGGTGGAAAACTTACTTCTTCCAAACTTTACAGAGTAGCTTTCATAGAGAAAGACTTTCACCTGCAGATAAGTCTTAGTGTAACAATTGGGAAGGATACAGTGCTTCTGGTTTTGAGTAGATGCAATGGTATAGCCTCACGTAGCTTCTTCAGCTGCAGTTAACCTCAGTGATGACTGTGGGCTCTTTAGTGGCCTAGGTTGGCTGTAGAAGTTTGTAGCAATGGTGGCAGCAGCATATCTTGTTAGGCTTCTCAGTGTCAAGGGCTTTTGGAGTCCTCTTATTCTCTTTTTCTCCACAATGTGGAGACTCATGCTGGGAGATCTCTCTTTGTGTCAAGTCTGTGACATAGCCTGTGAATAGCTACAATGGTGCTGGTGCAGGTGCAGGTGCTCCGAATAGTTGTGAAGCTTGGGTCCTAGGCTCTGAGTCTCACAAACCTATTGTGGCACCTGGGTCTTGGGGTGCAAATTTACACTCTGAGGCAGGGCTGGATGCATATTGCCCACAGGGGTCTGTGACTCTGAGGTAACCCTCAGCAGTTTAGGCCCAAGAGGCTGGGTTATAGCTGTGACTCTGACCTTGTGGGGCAGGGCACAGCACTGGCCTGGCTCCAGAGAAAAAGTGGTGCTCTGGAGGCTTTTTCTCAGAGAGCAGGTTATAGCTGCAATTTAGGAACTAGATCCAATAAGGCACAGTTCTAATTGAGGTCCTAGAGTATGAGGTACTGTGTAGTGGTGACTTTGGTCCCTTGGATGGTGAAGCATAGCAGTATCCAAGACTCTTGTGAGCCCAGGTACAGTGGTACCAAGGTCCCTGGAATGGTGGAGTGCAGCTATTGCTTGGGCCCTGAGGGCAAAAAGCAGCACAGTGATGACTCCATTTCCTGGAGAGCGGGGTGTCTCAGCAGCTCAGTCTCTAGGATCCTCGTCTAGTTGCAAGCATGTGGGGTACTAGAGTTATTTTGCCTATAGGGAGGAGTGTCTCAGCTCAGTCAATGATTTGTTTTCCTGGGAGGTAGAGTACTATATCAGCTCAGCCTGGTACGTGGGTCAGCTTGGCTTAGCCAAGGCACTGATTCCCTAGGAGGCAATGCACTGCTTTAGCTCATGCCTGTTGGCCATGACTGCAATGCGTGGCTGAGGCACCATTTCCCCAAGATGCAGGTATACTTCAGCTCAGGCCCAGGGAGGCACGGTGCAGCAGCAGCTAGGAGAATCAGAGAGACTGGCTCAGCCAAGGCACCGTTTACTTGGGAGGCAGTGTGCAACTTCAGCTCAGGCCCTGAGGGGCAGGGTGCAGCAGAAACTGGGAGTGCTAAATGGAGCAGCTCCACAGCCGCTTGGCCCCACATGGTAGAGTGTAGCAGCAGCTTGGCTCAGGGATAGAAGACCACCAGGCAATGGTACCTAAGCCTTAGGAATGGAAAGGTTCATGGCCACTTGCCCCAAGAACAGGACATGTTCAAGTAGTAGTTCCAGTCCCAAGATGGTATAATAAAGTAGCTGATTTGACCACAGAGGGTGGGTCACAGTACCAGTTGTTTCCCTGGGGGAACACAGCTGTGTGGACTCCAGGCAGTCCCTCAGCAGAGTTTAGTACATGTGAGGACTTCAGGCATCCCCAGTGTTGAAGACTTCAGGTATCCAAAGTGTTGACAGGGGGTGATTGGGTCCTCTTGCTTACCTTTTCTCCACAGGGACAAGTCCCTCCTGGTTTTGGGATGATCTAGGTGGGGGATGGAGCGACAGAGAACAAGTGTTTCCTTTCACCATGTGACCTTTCTGGGTTTCTGTGCTTTACAGGATTTCTGCTATTGCTTTGATGTAACCTGATGCTCTCCTTTGGTTATTTTCATCAAATGTAGTTGATTATTTGTTGTTCTGGCTGTCTTTGTCGGGGTGGGGGTGGGTACAAGGACTCTGTGTGTGTATTATCTATATCTATCTATCTCTATATAGATGGATAGATATAATTTATTATACAGAATTGATTCACATAATTATGGAGGGTGGCAATTCAAGGTCTGTAGAGTGAGTTGGCAAGTGGGAGACACAGTAGAGTCAATAGTTTAATTCCAGTCCAAGTTCAAAGGCCTGAGAACCTGAAGAGCCAATGGTATACTTCCAGTCCAGAAGCTGGAAGACTCAAGACCCAAGAAGAGCTCAAAGTTCAGTTCAAGTAAGAGTGCAGAAAAAAATCCTATGTCCCAGTTCAAAGGTCATCAGGCAGGAAGAATTCTATTACTCAGGATAGGGTCAGCTTTTTGTTCTATTCAGGCTTTAAGTGATTGAATAAGGCCCACCAACTTTATGGAGGGCAATAAGCTTTACTCAGTCAATTAATTAAAATATTAATCTCATCCAAAAACATCTTCCAGAATAATGCTTTATCAAATATCTAGATACCCTATGGCCCAGTCAAGTTGACACATACAACTAATCATCACATTTTCTCTGGGGAAAGCCAGGCATCATGTCAAGGAGACAGTGAAACAGCACTGGAGAGAGGTACTTGTTGTGGGGGGACTGAGGCTCCCAGCTAATATTTACATGAATTTGCCAGCCATATGAGTGAAGTGTTGTGGAAGCCAATAATCCAGCCCCAATCAAGCTATCAGATGACTGCAGCCCTGGCCAAGATTTTGAGACAGCAACCTCATGAGAGACCCCAAGCCAGAAACTCCCACATTGATATTCTTAAATTCCTGAGCTACAGAAACTGTGAGAGATGTTTATATTTGTATTAAACTACTAATTTTTTGAACAGGGAGAGTAATTTGTTATGCATCCATAGATAACTAATACACAGTAATTTGATTGGGTAATTATTGTTTACCACTAAATCTAGCAGTATGTTAGGAAAATATTCACTTTTCTTATTGGTCCAATGTAACAGGCCCTGTGACACTTGGTGAGGTAAGTTTCCAGTGTCAAATTCAAATTTTTTTAAATCCAGAAAACTTCTTTTATCATTCGTTCAATATTTTCCATATATTCAATCCTAATGTCTATTCCATCTATTTCACTCTCTCCGCCACCGGGAGACCTCTACGTTTCTGTTCTATTAATAGTACAAATTGACTCTTCTCTTGCAATATCAGTTGTACCAGGCCTTCCTGCACTGACTCTTGACATGGAAGAATGAGTTCTGAAACTGTGGTAAATACCTGGACACAATGATTTTTTTGTGAGAACCAAAAGGAGGTGGCTGTGGGGGTGGGAAGTGATATTGTCTCCAGTTAATCTCTTATCAACAAAAATTCTCACTCTTGCCCTCTATTTCACATGGCCTTTCTGAGTCTGAAGTTATGAAATCCTGAAAGGATTTGCACGGCTGATCTGTTAGCCATTGACCACACTCACTCCATTCTTGGTTGCAAATGGTTTTGCTGATTCATGAACACCACTCCTACATGTGCTTTCCACCTTACAGGTATTTGTTATCATTTCTTATCCGTTGATGGCTCTACTTTCATTTTCTTCACTTCTATGGTCTTATGAATTTTTATTTCATGTATTATAATTTTAATAAGGTGTCCTCCTTTAATAAGGAGGACTAAGAAAGACATTTATTTCTGTGTTTAAAGTGCCAGAAGCCCATCTTATTCTCTTTTGAAATATCTCCTCAGGAACAATTTCATTGAAAAACATTTATAGATTTAAACCAAAAAGCCTACTTTCATTTGAGCAGTGAAAGGAAATAATGTGGTATGCTATGAAGCAAAGTCAGTTTGAAAAGTAGTGAGTCACAAAACTTTAATATAAGAGATATGTGTTAGAGAATACCGACAATATGATTTTTACTCTTCCGCTCACTTGGCTAATGCACTCAGTGACTACAATAGGTAATGTTCTTTGTTAAATGGTGAAGGGGTTAAAAAATCAAGCTGTGGTTCCTGGCCCCAAGAAGGTGATGAAATAAAAATTGATTATGTGAACAAATAATTCCAATTAAGTATAGAATGTGACAACTAGCATACTAAATGAAATGAGGAGATATAGAAGGGTAAGAGAGACACAGTCCAAGGCAGGAACATGTTCTTATTCACCCACAATTACCTAAAACTTAATTCAGGACTTGGCATAGAAATGATGCCCAAGCAAATGTTCATTGAATGGATGGGTATGTGATTGGGGTGAGGTAGGAAGAAACTAGGAAAGCTTCATGATACCAGAAGTTAGTCTGGGTCTTGAAGAATTGGTAGGTCAATTTTCTATAAACACAAATAATATTCCCAGAATATTTCTAGCAGGCTTTGAAGAGCTTGGAAACTCTGAGGTACACTTTAGAAATTGAGTTGAATCCTTTTATTGACTCTTGAATAATAGCCTAATATTGCAACATGGAACCGATTAAATTCACAAGTTAGAAATGCAAATTTTATTTGGTAGAGATTTGGCAGAGACTGCTAGTTATCCTCTGTATCCATCATAACTTTTTCCTTTTAGTAATAGAATCTCCTGAGTTTAAGCTGTGATCAGGCCATATGGTTAAGTTCAGGTCAATGGGATGTGAGTGGAAGTATAGAAGTTGAGGTTAATTTTGGACATACTTCATTTATAGTGCTCATGATACTCTAAGTTATAATGTTCACATTATAATTTTTTTAAGTTTTGAAGCAATTAACTAAAATTTATTTATAAATGTTTGAATGGCCCTTGAACTGGGAGTTCAAGTCCTGACTTCCCTTTTTACTTTTTAGGGGGAACATAATAATTACAGATACAGTGAGGTTAGCTTACTCTTTGAATCACTTGGGTAAAATTTTTTCTATAAATATTTCTGTGAAATTTGAACCCATTTCCTTATCATTTGGGTTATCATTTGTTGTACATATTTTTAATTGATACATAATAATTGTACATATTTATGGGGTACATGTGATATTTTGATATATGTGTATAATGTATAATGATCAAATGAAGGTAATTAGGATATCCATAGCCTCAAACATTTATTATTTCTTTGTGTTAGGAGCATTTCAAATCCTCTCTTTTAGCTATTTTGAAATATAATAAATTATAATTAACTATAGTCACCCTACTGTGCTATCAACTATTAGAAGTTATTTTCTAACTCTATTTTTGTACCCATTAACCATCCTTTCTTCATTCCTCCAAACCCTTCCCAACCTCTGATAACCACCATTCTACTCTCAGAGCTCCAGAGTGAGATTCTAGCAGAACAGTGTTCTAAACACTGTTGACAAATAAATCTCCCCAAAACTCAATATTTATCAGAGTTTCTTACAAAGTTTGGTTTTCCAAAAAAAAAAAAAAAAGTTGTATTGAGCTGTCTTTATCATGGTTTTGCTTTGCTGAAAATAATTTTACTCTTTCTATATACTTGTTAAGGCACAGATTAAACTAATCTAGTGAAGAATCCTCCTAAAAACAAGTGGCTCGAATAAGATAGAAGTATTTTAGTCTTTTATACACAGAACTCCAGGACAAGTGAATGAGTGCTCCTCCATGAAGATATCCAGGGACCAAAGGCTGTGAGGCAGCTCAGCCATTTTTAATCAAATCTCCCAAGGTACCTGGGGTTATTACCATTTTCATCCAGTAAGAAAGAAGGAAATCCAAGGCAAGTGGTTTAATCGTAATTAAGATAACCCTTACATCGCACACATCACTTCCACTCCATGACATTTTAAAAAAATAAACTGGACACACATGAAATATGAAATAACTATCATCAGAGAAGCAATGTTTTATGAGGTAAAAATGGCAGTGAGATTTCCAGATAAGTAGATAATTATAACTGTCCATGAAACAAGTAATTATAGCCAGATTTGGGGCAGTAGCAGGACATATAAGAAAAACATAGACCAACTACAGAAATATTGGCTTAGAATATTTGTTTGTGAAGGAAAAGTGACAGGTCTCTTTGGAAGTTTGAAATTGAATAACTGAGATAATAATGATGTTAAAAACAGACAGAAGTAAGAAATAAAGTTGATATATGGAGGAAATAAATTAGTACAATATGATGTTCAATCAAGGGCTCACAAGACATCAAAATAAAGTTTATCTCAAGGACAGGTCTGATTTTTATAAAATACCATGTTTATTTTCTTTTGTCAGTAAGCACGACTCAAGAAGAGGCTTCTCTCTCCTCCCCCATACTGGCTTCTCTATAAATTAATTCATGAGTATTTGCATTATATGCCATATCTAGTCTTTATAACAATAATAGAGGCATACCATGAATTACATTTTTGTACGAATGTTTTTAAGAGTTTCCTTTTCCTTTTCTCTAAATAAGCAAATGTGATTTTATTATCTGATTCTGAGTGGAAATCCTTGTGTCTTGGTCTCTCAATCTTTGTCTCAGAGAAGGAACAGGAAACAGATCAGGCCCCTTAGATAAAATGGACACTGAAGACCTTAAACAGGCAGCATGAAAAATAACACAGAGAAAACAGAGTCTGCACTACCTCTCAGAGTTAATTTGATTTTTCCTGTTGACTTTGCCAACCATTGTAATCCCAAGATGCTGGACCTTGTCACCTACTCGTAACTGTTGATCATTCTGCATTTATCTGGCTTAGTGGCAAACTCTGGATTCAATCTCTTTTCTGCCAAGTCTTCCAGTATCTGACAGAACTGCTCCCTGCCTACTGGATTACTGCTTACTGATCTGTTTATTAAAAAATAAAACATACATGGCCTTTATCATTTTTAGGTAAGTCCCATCTATATCTATTCTGTTAAGTGTTAGATTCAATGCAATCCCTATTAAAATGCCAACATTTTTCACAGATCTAGAAAAAATAATTCTTCTTATGGAACAAGAGACGACCCCATATGGCAACAGCAATCTTAAGCAAAAAGAATAAATTGGGAGGCATCAATTTACCAGACTTCAAGCTATACTATAAGGTTATAGTAACTAAAACAGCATGTTATTGGCACAAGAACAGAGACATAGACCAATGGAACAGAACTGAGAACCCAGATGTAAAACCATCCTCATATAGCCATCTAATCTTTGACAAAGCATACAAAAACATATACTGGGGAAAAGAATCTTTATTCAATAAATGGTGTTGGGAAAATTGGATAGCCACACATAGAAGCCTGAAATAGGATCTTCACCTCTCACCTCTCACAAAAATCAACTCCCGGTGGGTAACAGACTTAAACGTAAGGCATGAAATCATAAGAATTCTAGAAGAAAATGTTGTAAAAACTCTTACAGACATAGGCCTAGGCAAAGAATTTATGAAGAAGACCCCAAAGACAATCATAGCAGCAACAAAAATAAACAGCTTGGACCTGATCAAATTAAAAAGCTTCTGCACAGCTGAGGAAACTATCATGGGAGCAAACAGGCAACCTACAGAATGGGAGAAAATATTCACATGCTACACATCTGACAAAGGGCTGATAACTAGAATCTATATAGAACTCAGGAAAATCAGCAAGCAAAAAATCAAACAACCCATTAAAAAGTGGGCAAAGGATGTGAACAGAAACTTTTCAAAAGAAGACAGATTAAAGGCCAACAAACATGAAAAAATACTCAACATCTCTAATCATCAGGGAAATGAAAATCAAAACCACAATGAGATATCATTTAACTCCAGTGAGAATGTCTTTCATCAAAAAGTCCCAAAACAAAAAATGTTGGCATGGATGTGGAGAGATAGGAATACTCATACACTGCTGGTGGGACTGCAAACTAGTACGACCTCTGTGGAAAGCAATATGGAGATACCTCAAAGAGCTACAAATAGAACTACCATTTGATCCAGCAATCCCATTACTGGGCATCTACCCAAAGGAAAAAAAGACATTCCATAAAAATGACATCTGCACTCAAATGTTTATGGCAGCACAATTCACAATTGCCAAGATGTGGAATCAACCCAAGTGCCCATTAATACACGAGTGGATTAATAAAATGTGGTATATGTATACCATGGAGTTCTACTCAGCCACAAAAAATGATGGTGATCTAGCACCTCTTGTATTATTCTGGATAGAGCTGGAGCCCATTCTACTAAGTGAAGTATCACAAGAATGGAAAAACAAGCACCACATGTACTCACCATCAAATTGATACTAACTGATCAACATTTATGTGCACATATGTTAGTAAAATTCATCGGATGTCGGGCAGGTAG
>CAUYRT010070024.1:0-19673 GCA_963574885.1 Lepilemur ruficaudatus
AATCCATGTGGTGCTTGTTTTTCCATTCTTCGGATACTTCACTTAATAGAATGTGTTCCAGCTCTAACCAGGATAATACGGGAGGTGCTATATCACCATTGTTTTTTGTGGCTGAGTAGAACTCCATGGTATACATATACCAAACGTTTTATTAATCCACTCATGTATTAATTGGCACTTGGGTTGTTTCATTGTGAATTGTGCTGGTATAAACATTCGAGTACAGATGTCTTTTTTATAGAATGTCTTTTGTTCTTTTGCGTAGATGCCCAGTAATGGGATTGCTGGATCAAATGGTAGATCTACTTGTATCGCTTTAAGGTATCTCCATATTGTTTTCCACAGAGGTGGCACTAGTTTGCAGTCCCACCAGCAGTGTATGAGTGTTCCTATCTCTCTGCATCCACGTCAACATTTATTGTTTTGGCACTTTGTGATAAAGGCCATTCTCACTGGAGATAAATGATATCTCATTGTGGTTTTGATTTGTATTTCCCTGATGATTAGAGATGTTGAGCATTTTTTCATATGTTTCTTGGCCATTATTCTATCTTCTTTTTAAAAGTTTCTGTTCATATTCTTTGCCAACTTTTTGATAAGATTGTTTGATTTTTTTCTTGCTGATTTTCCTGAGTTTTATATACATTCTAGTTATCAGCCCTTTATCAGAAGTGTAGCAGGTGAATATTTTCTCCCATTCTGTAGGTTGTTTGCTCTTGAGATAGTTTCTTTGGCTGTGTAGAAGCTTTTTAATTTGATCAGATCCCATTTATTTGTTTTTGTTGTTGCTGTGATTGCCTTTGAAGTCTTCTTCATAAATTCTTTCCCTAGGCCAATGTCTGTAAGAGTTTTTCCAACATTTTCTTCTAGAATTCTTATAGTTTCACACCTTAGGTTTAAGTCTGTTACCTAGTGTGAGTTGATTTTTGTGAGAGGTAAAAGGTATACATCCTAGTTTGGTCTTGTCTATGTGACTATCCAATTTTCCCAGCACCATTTATTGACTAAGTATTCTTTCCCCAAGTGTATGTTTTTGTCGGCTTTGTCAAAGATTAGATGACTATATTAGGATGGTTTTATAACTGTTCTCAGTTCTGTTCCATTGATCTATGTCTCTGTTCTTGTGCCAATACAATGCTGTTTTAGTTACTATAGCCTTATGGTATAGTTTGAAATCTGGTAAATTGATGCCTTTCAATTTGTTCTTTTTGTTTAAGATTGCTTTTGCTATACAGGGTCATCTCTGTTTCCATATGAAACATAGAATTATTTTTTCTATATCTGTGAAAAATGATGATGGTCTTTTAATACTGATTGCATTGAATCTGTAGATCAGTTTGGGTAGTATAGACATTTTAACAATGTTGATTCTGCTGACCCATGGGCGTGGTATGGTTTTCCGTCTGTTTATGTCCTCTGCTATTTCCTTTCTCAGTGTTTCATAGTTCTCCCTGTAGAGATCTTTTACCCTCTTAGTTAATATATTCCTAGGTATTTTATTTTCTTTGCACTATTGTGAAGGGTATTGAGCCTTTGATTTAGTTTTCAGTTTAACTGTTGTTGGCCTATAAGAATGCTACTGATTTCTGTACATTGATTTTGTAACCTGAGACTTTGCTGAATTTGTTTGTGAATTCCAGTAGTCTCATGGCAGAATCCTTGGGGTTTTCTAGATATAAGATGATATCATCAGCAAAGAGCAATAGTCTGACCTCTTCTGCCCCCATTCGGATGCCCTTGATTTCCTTCTCTTGTCTGATTGCTCTGGCTAGCCCAAATGGATAAATATACAGAAGCTAAGAATCTGCTGTCTTCAGGAAACACATCTAACCCACAAGCCCACAAGGAAGCATTCAGACTCGAGGTGAAGGTATGGAAAACAATATATCAAGCAAACAGAAGCTAAAAGAAAGCTGGCATGGCATTCTGATTTCAGATAACTTATTCTCCAAATCACCAAAATTAATGAAAGACAAAGAGGGTCACTATGTAGTAGTGAAGGGTACAATTCATCAAGAAGACATAACAGTTCTAAATATTTATGCACCTAACTCAGGTGCACGCAGATTCATAAAGCAAGTCTTGCTTGATCTAAACAAAATGATAAACAGCAACACTGTAATAGCCGGAGACTTTAACACCCCTCTGACAAAACAGGACAGATCCTCCAAACAGAAAATAAACAAAGAAACAATAGTCTTAAACAGAACTCTAGAACAAATGGGCCTGACTGACATTTACAGAACATTCTACCCCAAAAACACTGAATATGCATTTTTCTCATCAGCTCTTGGGACATTCTCTAAGATTGATGATATCCTAGGCCACAAACATGTTTCAAAAAATTTAGAAAAATAGAAATTCTACCATGCATCTTCTCAGACCACATGGAATAAATTCGATATCGACTCCAACAGAAACTCTCATTTCTACAGAAAGTCATGGAAACTAAACAACCTTCTGCTGAATGATTATTTCATTAAGGAGGAAATCAAGAAGTAAATCAAAAGATTTTTAGACCTAAATGATAAAGGAGACACAAGTTATTAAAATCTGTAGGACAGAGCTGAAGCAGTCCTGAGAGGAAAATTTATATCCATAAATGCCTATATCCAAAAGACAGAAAGATCACAAACAAACAATCTAATGAATCATCTCAAAGAACTGGAAAAGAATGAGTAAACCGACCCCAAACCCAGCAGAAGAAAAGAAATAACAACCAGAGCAGAACTAAATGAAATTGATAACAAAAAACCTATACAGATGATTAATAAAACAAAAAGTTGGTTGTTTGAAAAAGTAAACAAAATTGACATGCCTCTTGCTAGATTAAGAAGAAGCAGAAAATAAAGGACTCTAATAAGCTCTGTCAGGAATGAAAAAGGAGAAATTACAACTGATACAATGGGAATTCAAAATATTATCTATGAATACTATAAAAACCTCAATGCAAATAAACTAGAAAATGTGGAGGAAATCAACCAATTTTGAGAAAGACATAGCCTCCCAAGGCTCAATCAGGAAGGTCTAGTATTCCCGAAATGACCAATATCAAGTACCAAAATTGAAGCAGTGATAAAAAAACCTTCCTAAAAAGAAAAGTCCTGTACCAGACGGTTGCACATCTGAATTTTACCACACCTACGAAGAATAACTGGTGCCTATCCTACAGAAGTTATTCCACAGTATCAAGAAGAAAGGAATTCTCCCCCACACACTTTCTGAAGCCAACATCACCTTGATACCAAAACCAAGAAAAGACTCAACAAAAAAAGAAAACTACAGACCAATATCCCTTATGCAAAAATTCTCAACAAAATCCTAGCAAAGCGAATTCAGGTACTTATCAAAAAAATAATCTATTAAGACCAAGTGGGCTTCATCCCAGTGATACAGTGATGGTTCAACATATGCAAATCTATAAATGTAATTCACTACATAAATACAAGCAAAAACAGAGACCATATGATTCTCTCAATAGATGCAGAAAAAGCATTCAACAAAATTCAACACCCTTTTATGATAAGAACACTTAATAAAATAGGCATAGATGGGACTTAACTAAAAATGATACAAGCCATATATGACAAACCCACAGCTAACATCATACCGAATGGGAAACAATTGAAAGCATTCCCACTTAGAACTGGAACCGGACAAAGTTGCCCTCTATCACTGCTTCTATGCAACATATGGTTGGTATCAACTCTTAAGACTTCTTTGCCTACCTGTAGATCCTAAAGATTTTCTTATGATGTTATTTTCTAAAAGTTTTATATTTTACATTTAAGTTCATGGTTCATTTTGAGTTAACTTTTGTATAAGGTATAATCCTTAGTCAGGGCTCATGTTTTGGCTATAGATGTTCAATTGTCCCAGCACCATTTGCTGAAATGGCTATCTTTACTCCTTTGAAACTTTTGTGCTTTTCTCAAAAATCAGTTGGGCTTCCCCATGTAGTTCTATTTCTGATTTCTCAATTTTGTTTCACTAATTTTGTGTCTGTCCCTTCTCTAGTACTACACAGTTGTGTAGTTTATGTATCTATATAATAAGTCTTGAAATTGGGTAGAATGATTTCTCCCACTTTATTATTCTTATTCAAAATTGTTTCATGTATTTTAGTTCCTTTGCCTTTTCATATAAATTTTAGAATCATTTTTTTTTTCTATGTGTACAAAAAATCTTGCTGGGATTTTGGTAGGAATTGGGTTAAACCTATGTCAATTTGAGGAGAACTGGTATCATTACTATGTTGAATCTTCCAATCGAAGATGGTATGTCTTTCCATTTACGTAGGTCTTTGATTTTGTTCATCAGTGTTGTGTAGTTTTCAGTATATAAGTCCTACATAGTAGCTATGGTCTGAATGTTGGTGTTCCCCCAAATTCATGTGTTGCAACCTAATTCCCAATGTGGTACTATTAAGAGGTAGGGCCTTTCAGGAAGTGCTTATTATGAGGGCTCTGACCTCATGAATGGGATTATTACTGTTATAAAAGAGATTGAAGGGAGCTTGCCTGCCTCTTCCACCATGTGAAGATGCAGCATAAGGTGCATCTTTGAAGGAGAGAGCAAGCCCTCACCAGATACTAAATCTGCTGGCATCTTGATCTTGGAATTCCTAGCCTCCAGAATTGTGAGAAATAAATTTTGGTTGTTTATAAATTTAAGGTACAGTTTGGGTGCGGTGGCTCACGCCTGTAATCCTAGCTCTTTGGGAGGCCGAAGCAGGCAGATCACGCGAAGTCAGGAGCTCAGCCTGAGCAAGAGCGAGACCCTGTCTCTACTAAAAACATAGAAAGAAATTAATTGGCTAACTAAAATATATAGAAAAAATTAGCCGGGCATGGTGGCACATGCCTGTAGTCCCAGCTACTCAGGAGACTGAGGCAGGAGGATCGCTTGAGCCCAGGAGTTTGAGGTTGCTGTGAGCTAGGCTGACACCACAGCACTCGAGCCCAGGCAACAGAGTGAGACTCTGACTCAAAATAAATAAATAAATAAAAAACATAAAAAATAAACTTAAGGTATTTTTTTACAGTAGCCTGAATGGAGTGTGACACATCTTGTTAGAATTACAAGGAAGTATTTCATGTTTCTAAGCAATTATAAATGGTATTGTATTTTAAATTTCTGTATCTACATATTCATTGCTAGTGTATAGATAGATATACAATTGACTTTTATATATTTATGTTATATCCTGTAAGTGGGATTTAGGTTTGTTGTGATTTGGTTTTTTGTAGATCCTTGGGATATTTTACATAAACAGCAATATCTGCAAATATAAACAGTTTTGGTATTTTCTCTCAGATCCATATGCCTTTTATTTATTTTTCCTTCTTTATTGTAATGATTAAAACTTGTGGCATTGTGTTGAATAAGGGTAGTGAGCACAGACATTCTTTCTTTGTTCTGATCTTAGGTGAAAAGCATTAAGTTTTCACTATTAAGTATAATGTTAGCTGTAGATTATTTTTGTAGATGCTGTTTGTCAAGTTAAGGAAATTCCTCTCCATTCCTGTGAGGTTTTTTTTTTTTTTTATCATGAATGGGTATTGAATTTTATCAAATGTGTATTCTGTAGTAATTGATATGGTCATGTGATTTTTTTCTCTTTAGTTAATGGGGATTACATTGATTGATGATTTTGTGGGGTTTTTTTTGAGACAAGGTCTCACTCTGTCACCCAGACTAGAGGCAGTGTCATGATCACAGCTCACTGCAACCTCCAATTATAGATGTGGAATCAACCCAAATGCCTATAAATACATGAGTAGATTAATAAAATATGGTATATGTATACTGAGGAGCACTACTCAACTATTTAAAAAAATGTATCTTTCATAACAACCTGGATGGAAGTAGAAGCCATTCTTCATGAAGCATTGCAAGAATGGAAAACCAAACACCACATACACTAAATACTAAATTAGAGCTAATCGATCAACACTTATGTGCACATATGGAAGCAAAACTCAATGGAAATCAAGTAGATGGGAGGGTGAGGGGTACAGTGCACACTAACTGGGTGAAGGGCACACTTGTAACTTTGACTCAAATTAATCTGTATAAAAGCAAATTATGTAACCAAAATGTGTGTACCCCTGTAAAATTCTGAAATTAAAAAAAAAGGTGCAAAAAAATGGGGAAGAAAAAGGAATGAAGTCCTCCTTTAGAGTAGTGGTTATTAACCTCTTTATGATCACAGACCCTTTCAGAGCCCTAGACAGCACTAGAAAAACACGTGTAATTCCTAGGGCTTAATGAACCCTTGAGCACAGCCGTGGCCTGCCTGGGGCTCCTCTGCCTTAGACTCTGAGCTTACCTGGCCCTGACCAGACAGTTACGCTCCTGCTCTTCCTTGCTTTGTTTCCATACTTAGAACCTGACAGAAGGGGGGTCAAATATGGAATTGAATAATCAATATTATTTTTCAAAATCAACTCCAGGGAGTTTTTATTAACACTAATTTGAAAAAAGAACCCATTCTTCCCAAATGAATTTTAAATTTCCTTTAAAAGTAACATTTGTGTGCAAACTGGCTTGTTATTGCATAGCTTTTAAGTAGGTGTCTCAGTGAGTGTTAGCTCTGACTTGGTCAACCACGGTTCTTACTAAAGTGCAGGTTAGACTTACGCTTTTTAACAGTATATATTTAGTAGTTATTTAGGGTTTTTTTCATGATACTTTTTTATTCCTGTCAAGGTCTAGTGTCATTAGGGATTCACTTATTAGAATATTGGGTTTTGTCTCAGCCTAAACTTCTCAATCCTATGTTTGCATCTGCCAACAGCAGATAGAACAGCTACCAAGGGAGTTGAGTTGGCCCTATGCTACTTTACCTGTGGTAACCACCTTGGCTTCACTTTGCTAAGACATAACCTAGTCTTGTGTTTGGGTTTTTATTGCAGGTGAAATAACAGACTCTGAGAGTAACAGCTCCTCCTCCAGCTCAGAATCGGACTCTTCCTCAGCATATAAAGAGTTCTGTAACAGCCTTGGAGAGGAGGAGGTCAGTGCCCATTTAGGATCAATGGCAAAAAGGAGAGAGAATCAGAATCATCCAGCCAAATAGAGAAGGGCGAGATATTGCAGAGAACGTAAGCTGAGGCTACTTGCCTCTTCTTTTTCATTTCTTTATCCCTTGTCCCCTCTCCTTCACTCTGACATGTAAGTAGAGACTAGTAAGTGCTAATGTAATTATTATCATAATAAAGAAGTGATGTGATGGTTATTCAATGTTTACTCAGTACCATATCCTTTGCTAAGCACTTTACATGCTTCATTTACTTTACATAATCTTCATAACTCCTCTAAGAAATTGGTTACGTCTATTTGACAGAGGAGGAAACTTATTTTTTTTAACCATTTTTTTCTGTTCTTAGAGATGGGGTCTCACTCTTGCTCAGGCTGGTCTCGAACTCCTGAGCTCAAGCAGTCCTCCTGCCTTGGCCTTCCAGAGTGCTAGCATTACAGGCATGAGCCACTGTGCCCAGCCCAGAGGAGGAAACTTACGCTTGAAGTCATTACATTGCTAGACTGTAGGCTCTGGGAACACAGGGACTTAGTCCGTTTTGTTCGCTGCTGGATCCCCAGGACCTAGAATAGTGCCTTCCACATAGATGTTCCCTAAATATTTGTTGAATTAATGACAAAGGAACAAACGTGCCCATGGTCATTTACCTGGTAGTGGTAGAGCTAGGATTCACATTTGGAACTGTGTGACTCTAAATCAACTACACTATATGGCTCATATGTTGGTTGTATCTTAAGTATTAAGACTTCTGAGATCTCATGGTTTATCTCTCCAAGTCTTAACCAGAAAGGACACATGTCCATCATTCTCAGTGTTCTTCATTCTTCCCTGTTGATCTGCATCCATCTAAAATCATTTTCCCTCAGTCTGAAGAATGTCCTAATTGGCATTTTTTGTTATGTAAGTCTTCTGGTCACAGATTCTCTCATGTTTAATTATCTAAAAATGTCTTTAATTCACCCATTTTTAGTGGATATATTTACTGGGTACAGAACTCTGAGTCCACAATTTTTTCCTTTCAGCATTTTAAAGCTACCATTCTAATACTGCCTGGTGTCCATTGTTTCTAATGAGGATTCAGCATTCATTTATATTATTGTTTCCCCTATACACAATGTCTTTTTTCCCTCTACTAGTGTTTTTTTTTTTTTTTTTTTTTTTTTTAAGGAGACAAGGTCTTACTATGTTGCCCAGGCTGGAGCACAGTACCACAGACACAATCCTACTACTGATCAGCATGGGAGTTTTGACCTGCTCCTTTTCTGATCTGGTCGGTTCACCCCTCCTTAGTCAACCTTCTGGTCTGCCACTCCCAGGAGGTCACCATATTGATGAAAAACTTAGAGCAGACTCCCGATCAGCATAGCTCACAACAGCCCAGAATTCCTGGGCTCACACGATCCTCCTGCCTCAACTTCCTGAGTAGCTGGGACTGCAGGCTCACTCCACTGTGCCCAGCTCTATTGGCTTTTAATGCTTTTCTTTTACATATATGTATATGTATGTGTGTGTGTATATATATAGATATATAGATATATAGATACACACAGACATATATATTTGTTTGTGTTTGTTTTTTGAGACAGGGTCTCACTCTGTTGCACAGGCTGGAGTGCAGTGGCATGATCATAGCTCACTGCTGCCTTGTACTCCTGAGCTCAAGCATTCCACCTGCTTCAGCCTTCCAAGTAGCTGGAAGTACAGGAATGTGCCACCACGCTGGCTAATTTTTCTAGTTTTTGTAGTGACAGGGTCTTGCTGTTGCCTGGGCTGCTCTCAAACTCCTGGGCTCAAGCGTTCCTCCCACCTTGGCCTCCCAAACTACTAGGATTATAGGCATGAGCCACTGCACCCAGCTCTTTATATTTAGTTTTCAGCAATTTCACTATGTCAAATAAAAATAAATCTGTACTTGTGTAAGGAGAGGTTTTACTCATAAAGACTATTACAGTAGAGATAACAACCTGAGGATCTGTAAATGTTTTAAAATCAAACAGAAAAAGACTTTTATAGGGAGGGGTAAGCAGAGTTAGCAGGGACTTTAGGCAAGTAACAGGGGTGAAGCCGGTGGCAAAATCAGGGCATTTGACTGGAAATATTTTTCTCTGTGGTTGGCTGATACTTGGCATGACTGTTAAGGGAGGATGTTTTGCACCTTAGTGCTGCTCTAGCCCGGGGATGAGCCAAGGATCAGGGGCCTGTGGGGAAGAGAGAAGCCTGACTGAAGTTTTGTCAAATCAATGGGTAAATTACACAATTCTGAGCACTCAGTGTGCAGTGATGTAGCTGTTGGTTTCTTTGTATTTATCCTCCTGGGGTTTGCTGAGCTGCTTGGATCTGTAAGTTAGTGATTTTCACCAAAATTGGGACATTTTCAGCCATTATTTCGTCAGATTTTTCCCCCAATCTCTTCTCCCTGCCTCCTCCTGGGACTCCAGTTACATGTGTATTTGCCCACTTGATATTGTCCCACCAGTCACCGTGACTCAGCTTTTAAAAAAAAATCTCATTTCTGTCTAGTCTTCAGATTAGATTATTTCTATTGCTCTCTGTTCAGCTTCACTGTTTTTCTTCTGCAATTTCAAATCTTCTGTTAAGCCCATCCAGTGACGTTTTCATTTCAGATGTACTTTTCATTTGTTGGATTTCCATTTGGTTCATTCTTTATAAGTTTCCACTTTTCTGCTTTGAGTTTAAATCTCCATTCATTACAGTCTTTTCCTGTGTCCTCTGACATATTTTAATATTAAAATAACAGTTTTAAAGCTCCTAGTCTACGCATTCCAGAATCTGGGTCATTGTGACAGTTTTTTTCCCTTAATTATGCATTATACTTTTCTGCAGGTGTCTAATAATTTTTTACCTTATGCTGGATATTTTAATGATACAATCCAAGGAGTCTGAATTATGTTGTCTTCCTTAATGAACGAATGTTGAGCTTTGTTCTGGTGTGCTGTTAAATGTCTGGCAGTTCCTTTTGATTTTATCAGGTTTTCTTTTATACTTGTCTTAAGGCTTATTTCTCTTTTGTAGTTCATCCCAGGGCAGCATGGTCTTTATATAGTGTAATCCTTATTCCTGAGGCATCAACTAAATGGCCAAAGCACTCAGTGAGGTCTCTCCTCTTTGTCTGAATCAGAACTTCAACGTCTCCCAAACATGACCTCTAATACCTGAGTCTAGCTCTCAACACTGCTGCAGCCACTGTCTACTAATGTAACGCTTTGAAAAAAAATTGAAGGATTTTTTTTCACAGCATTTGTTTCTACAGTATCTTTGAAAATACTTGTCTCTTTTGGAGCCACTATGAAGTACTGGCTTCATACTGAATTATTCTAAAATAGTGAATTATTCTAGATGAGAATTTTTGGCTTTCAGTCAGCTTCAAGCAATACACAATTTTTAGCATGAATGATTCTAACAGAAAACTTTGGAGGATACAAAACGAGGTTCTCCTGTAAGATCTGTAAGATACTACAGAAAATCAGAATAATTCAGGAGCAGTGGAGCAACTTATCTCAAACTCAAGTTTGGTTTTTATTCTTTTTCATCTTGGATGGATGAGGCAGTGACTTTTTCTAGTTACAGGAAGATTGCTTAAGGTGATGATAATTGGTAGTTAAGACTGAGGTTAGGAGCCTTACACAGACACTTGAGGCTTTATATAACTCATTTATTTAGCTGAATACAGGAAAGGTAACAATAGCCACGGGGAACTACATAGATTTAATGTAAGTTTATTTAAAATATTAGAATGACATTTAGTAAAACATGACAAGGAATGGCAAAACAGAAAGACAAAATTGTTGAGAATTATTTTCAATAAAATAGAGGCTACTTAAATTTGTTTAGACTCACCCTGCCAGAGAAAAAAATTAAGGCACAGTAACTTCCAAAGTGATCCACTGTCATTGACTGTGAACACCTCCTAACCCTGGTGAACCCATCTTCCACACCACAGCAAATGTGAGCTTGTTAAGCTTTTCAGTGACTTCCCATTGCTCTTAAGATAAAGCAAAGCTCTTCAACAGGTCTTACAAGACCCTGCAATGTCTGGTCCCTATCCACCTACCCACCTCTTCAGGTGCATCTCTCATGAGATTGCTCCTCACTTGCTCATCTCTGACCGTGTGGCCTTTCTTTAACCCCTTGTTCCCATCTTGTTGCCTTCTGCCACAGGCCTTTATGTCTCTGTTATCTCTGCCTGGAAAGCTCTTCCCTCCCCAACTTCATGTAGACAACTCTAATCCTTTAGATATCAAGTACTATCTTAGGGAATTCTTCTCTGACCTTATGGTCTGGGCCACATCCTACACTTTTGGGCAAAGTGTGTGAACTCCTTTGAAGCATATGTCCAGTTGCAGTCCACAGTCCAGGTGAGGCATTTTAAGTTTGTTGATTAATAGTATCTCAGTCTCTTCTGGGTAAATGGTTTCTTTTGGATACTTGTCCTTAGAATAAAGTTTTGGATCTTTCAGACTTCATCCCTTTCTCTAAGATGGCATCTGGATATTAAGAGTAGCCTAACACATCCTATCACTTAGCCTCGGGGAAATGGGAAGCAAAGGCCAGAGGGCTTGGGGTAGTAGGTGATGGGGGTCAAAGAAAGGAGAGGCAGTCTCTATTCCTGAGGAAGGGTGAGTCTGACATCTGGAGAGACTGCATCAGGAGCAGTCTTTTTTTTTTTTTTGACTTCAGAGCAACCTCCGATGGGCCACAGACAGTGGTGTCTCGCAGGAGCCCGGGGGCCTGTCTTCACTGCCATCTCCTGCCTCCACTGGACCCACACCAGGACTCTTAGAGGCTCAGGAGTGAAATGTTTCCCTAAGAAATCCATCTAGTGGTGAAACTCCTGCCACTGTTCTGTGGTAAAAATTTCAATGAGCTCCTATGTATCCTCCTCACCCTTCATATATCAAGCTATTTTCACTGGCTTTCTAGGCTTTTATACTTTAAATGTTTTCTATAAATGAAAAATATGTTCTAAATATTTGTATTTGGTTTGATGTTTGAAATTTTATTAAACTGGGGAGAAATGGTATCCAAGATTCAGGATCTCCTGAGGACTAACTAACTCAGCCCTAAAAAAGCCCTTGCTTGGAGCTCATGACACAGAGGCAGAAAGGGTTGCTGCTGGAGGGAACTGGTTATGTTGGGCTAGGAGTGGGTGCGAATATGCAAGAGGAGGTGGAGGAAGGGGGTTAGGACTTTAAGATTGCAGCTACTAGGAGATGAATCAGAGTGAAAAGTGCCTGAAAAGTGCCAGACTCTTCCTGGGCTCCCAAATCCTTTTTTCAGGGAGAAGGAGGTTTGTGAGGCAGAGAAAAGAACATCACAATTTTGGTGGATGTCTTAGACCATTTGGGCTGCTATAACAAAATACCATATACCGTGTGTGTGTGTGTTTATATATAAACAGTAGAAATTTATCTCTCAGTTCTGGAGGCTGGGAAGCCCAACATCAAGGACTAGCAGATTCGGTGTCTGGTGAGGGTCTGCTTTCTGACCTTCTAGCTATGTCCTCATGTAACGGAAGGGGCAAGGTAGCTCTCTGGGGCCTCTTTTATAAGGGCATTAATACGTTTGTTGAGAGCTCAACCCTCATGACCCAATGACCTCCCAAACACCCCACAACCTAACACCATCACCTTGGTAATTAGGTTTCAACATATAAATTTTGGAGAATATAAACATTCAGTCCATTGCAGTGGGTAAGGGGCCGCTCTCTTCTGTGGCAGTGGTCACTTCTCTAGAGGAATCTCATTGCTTACTCACCACCTCCATTTACACCCACAGGAGTTTAGGGTGGAATACAGGGTATTTGGTACTTTCTTATAATGGAAAATGAGAAAGGGGTCTTCTAGCATCTAGGGTGAAGCCCTCTATGTTATGTACCAGAGATGTGGAATCTGTCAATCAGTGAATGAACAAATAAATGCCATTGAATTCAATGTAAATATAATTTGATTAAAAAGCAGGAAAGGCAAAAAAGGGGGTGGGGGTACAGCCTACCAAGGCCTTGATCATGGGATTCTAAAGCAGAGAAAAGGGGAGGGAAAGTGCTTAAGGAGCACTGTAAGTATCCTGGGATTCATATGGTCATGTATTCAGGGTGCATTGATTCATTCATTCACTCATCTTCGCTTTTATTTGTCCCTGTGCACATACATTTGTACAAGCACTCAGGATTTTATGGATTCATGTATTCATTTATTCAACACTTCTTTGCCACTAAGCACTCAATCATTAAAAGATATGCAAGGATCCTTTCATATTTACTTAAATATTTCCTCAATTATTTAAATTAATTAATTTTTATTCTAACTTCTGATAAGTTTCATTCTCTTATTTCACTTAAATTGTATTTGTTCACTTAAGTTTCATTTCAATATTTTTGTTGCAAGAAGTACCAAGGAACTATGTCATTTCTTACATTGTCAAGATGAGAAGGCAGTGGACAGGACAGGAATAGGGGACAGAGAGGTGAATCTGAGGTGGCCCAGATCCTTCTGGCTGGGGCAGCATCCTGTGACCCCCACAAGCAGCCAGCAAGTGGGGATGCCTGACAGTGTCTGCTCTGCAGAGGAGGAAACATGACCATTTAGGTTCCTCTGAGGATATGACACTAACAATGGGCTCCCTCTTCATTCTCTACCCTTCTAAGACTACATCTCTGTGGCTTACCAATTACCCAGTAGTGTTTGCTGGATAATGTGTACATACTGGAAGATGTGCTGGAAGGCTTCTGTGTCTAGTTACTTCTGTGACTGCTTCCCCCACCGTTGGCCTCATAAGGGGAGCGACACTTCCTTGGGGAGATGAAAGGCTAAACGGGAGACGCACAGCTAGGGCCTTGATTACTCTGGCCATGCACAAGGATGACAATAACCACTGCTCCTGGTGGCCACGGGGCACAAAGTACCCCTGAGTATGTCAGCTTTGTGCAGAGGAGGAAATTACTCAGAGGTGAAAAGTGAAAACCGGGGCCTGCCTTCTTCAGGTTTTAGCAAGCACCAGAGCAGAGACCCCCAAGGGAGCAAAAGCCTCTTGGGCTGATTTGAAAGTAACAGACCCACCCATCTTCAGGGCATCTAGATGTCAAGCAACAAAATGGCTAAATTGAAATCGTTGCCAAGGAGAGTTTCCCTCCAAGATCCCTGTTATACTGTTTCAAGTGCAATCTCATCCAGCTACTTTTGTTTCTTTCCTCATCTAACTGCATGTTAATTCACAAAAGACTCATTACAGGTACCAGGTGCTGCCCAAGGTGAGGGGGGAGAGAGTGAGAGAAGCAGGAACCTGTCCCTGCTGGTTTCACCCTAAAAGACTGCAGGTGTCCCCAGGAAGAAGGGCCAATGGGTGGGCAGCTCTGTGGATGCTCCCCGACCTTCCTGCACTGACCCTCTGGGCTTGGCACACTGAGGCTTTTGTCCACAACCCCGTCTACTGTGCTGAGGGGAATTTAAGCATTTGCTTTGGCTCTGCTTCTTAGGAAACAATTTCAGTTACATATAGCTTTTCTGGCTATGAGGATGTAGAAAATGCAGAATCCTTCCTCTGGACCTGTCTAGGTATGTTCTGACACCTTTCAGCTGTGCTTCCTGCAACCTGTCAGCAGCCTGAGCTGGTGACAATGTGTAGTTTCCAAAAAAGGGCATACATAAGAAAAAAATCACACCCAGCTGCCTAATTGTAAAATAATTTCATTATGAAATGCAGGCATACCTCATAATGGATTTGTAAATATACAATTCAAAAATAAATTTAAAAAACAAATACATACTGGTCAATCTGAGATTCCCATTAAATGCCACTAACATTGAGGAAAAGAAAGTGCATTGTGACAGGTCACCAGTGGCTCCATGAAGCTTTGTGTGCATAATCCCTAAAGACACCTTTCAATGCACCTTAGGTTTCAGCATTAATTACTGCAGCTCATCCTGCATAAAATAAACACAAGCCTATTGCTATTGTGTGTGTTGCTTTGCTTTTATCATATACAGCCCAGAGCAATTTTTTAAAAGAACATACAGAAGAGAGGCATGACCTACACCTCTCAGATCTGTGTTGATTTGGTGCTTTTGAGTTCTTAGTTGTTTGAAGTTTTGCACTGAGAAACTGTAAGATGATTTTGCTAATTTCTCACATGAGAAATAAAATAGGAGTTGTTCAGCAAGGCTTTAGACCCTCATGTGGTAAATATCTCATTTATGACCAAAAAAGATGTACAAGGGAGCTTATTTATTCTTACCATGTGAGATCTTCACATTATGGGGTGCAGTTCAAGGACATGGTCTAATTCAATAAATACATCATTGTACATTTTTCAGAGCCCTCCTCAGTTACTTCATTACAGATAGCATTTCAGAGCATCCATGAAGCAGGTTGGAACGGCAGCATCTCCCTGTGATGTCTATAGGCCAGTGAGGGGTCCAGGCTGCCCAACAGGGCAGGAGGCCAGACACTCTGCTCCTCACCCCACTCACATGCTTCCCAGGGGCACCATGTCACTGTTACTAAGACAATGAGTCAGGCCAGGCGTGGTGGCACATGCCTGTAATCGTAGCACTCTGGGAGGCCGAGGCGGATGGATTGCTCAAGTTCAAGAGTTCGAAACCAGCCTGAGCAAGAGCGAGACCCCATCTCTACTAATAATAGAAAGAAATTAATTGGCCAACTACATATATATAGAAAAAAAAATTAGCCAGGCATGGTGGCGCATGCCTGTAGTCCCAGCTACTAGGGAGGCTGAGGCAGAAAGATCGCTTGAGCCCAGGAGTTTGAGGTTGCTGTGAGCTAGGCTGACGCCACGGCACTCTAGCCCGGGCAACACAGTGAGACTCCGTCTCAAAAAAAAAAAAAAAAAGACAATGAGTCAACATCTACTTTTTGAAAAATTATTAAATATAATGTACCATCATGTCAGGAAATAAAAGGGTAAAATAAAGCCATGAGAACTAAATTATCTATCCACACGTGACTGCTCAGTCAGCCAAAATCCTCTGGGAAAAAAATGTGATTGATGGAAAAACATTCTCACTAAGGCTGTTATTATAGCTTAATTTGTTACAATTTGTAAATATGCTGTAAGAGCCTTGGATGAGAAGAGGCATTTATAAATTACCTGTCATATAAAATATAGTACTTGTTAGGGTCAGAAGAGCTTATGACATGGGTTGAGAAAGAATTCTCACATAAAGTTTGGTATAGTTTTAAAGGAAGAAAGTGTACTTTACTTCTCAAAGGCAGAGAAGGACAGGACATTAAAAGAAAGAAAGGAGAAGTGTCAGCCTTAGGATAAGGGGTTTGGGGTTTTTATTAGGGGATAAAGGGGAAAAAAGTAAAAAAGTGATTGATGCCAGCTGATAGCACATAGCAGCTGTGAAGTGCCTGGGTCTGTTTTTTTTTTTTTTTTACCCTTTCTTTCTTTCTTTTTCTTTTCTATGAGGCCATCTTATTAGATTCCTTGGAATCTTGTCTGATGAAAACTGGAGTGTGAGTTAGCACCCCTACTGTCTGCTTAGGGCTCTTCAAGGCTGTGAAAGCAAACTTTAGAGATAATGAGTTAATCTTAAAGACAACAACTTGAGCCCCACGTGTTTAATCAGACAAAACAAAGGACAGTTGTACTGTGAGTTTTCTCTTACTTTCTGTTTGATAATTTATTTTTCTCTGTTAGCTAGTTTATTAG
The DNA here is from genome assembly GCA_963574885.1 of Lepilemur ruficaudatus. Classification (NCBI taxonomy): domain Eukaryota; kingdom Metazoa; phylum Chordata; class Mammalia; order Primates; family Lepilemuridae; genus Lepilemur; species Lepilemur ruficaudatus. The sequence continues at coordinate 16,734 of CAUYRT010070024.1, forward strand.
CAAGGCTATCTTTTCAGTATTCTAATGTGAATGCAAAAGGGATGAGGTCTAAGCATCATAACATGTAAATGCCTCTGACAACAGTGCATTTTCAGTGGGTGGGAGAAGACTCCAGCTACAAGGATCACGGGAAAGAGAGAATAAGGAGTCTCTGAAATTCTGTCTTCCAGTCAAACCCCTAGTCCAGGAAGTTCTCAACTAATGCTCAAAGCAGCCTGAGATTTTTTTACCATCTTTTGTCCTGGGTCTGTTTCTGTCCCACAAATTAAACCCACTGTTCAGGAATCCCACATGCTTTGATTTTAATATAGGATCCATGTATCATTAGTGATCCCAGGTGCTTCATGAAAGGTTGCTAATATGATCTTACCCTTTGGCCAGGAATGAAGTTCACCTTAGTTGGTACTTTTTTCACCAGTGGCCCTGAACAGGAAAAATGGAAAATATCACATCCCCCAGAAGAGGCAATGTATTTGTATATGTGTGGATAGGAAGCTCTGGAAAGCAGTATGAGGGAATGGACAGAATATACCTCCATAGTATGGTAGTACATTTATAAAAATTTAAGTGAACAAAGATATCATGGTGTGTATGTCAAGGGCACACACTATGAAATAATTTTCATGTACTTCATTGTGTACTACAAATGTTATAAAAAGTTCATTAGTTTGAAAAGGAAAATGGTGGAATTTGCTAGACAATCATTTCAGAATCTGGATGTTCCTTAGAAGGGCTTACACACATTGTTTAGGAAGCTGCCAAGTAAGTCCAGGTACTGCTCACTCTTGGAAAAAAGGAAAACTGTCAAGGCAAAATTGTGGCCACCAGGAGGCACTTATTGTGCAGATTATAAACACAAATAATTTTGAAGAGATAAAGTGATTTTTTTAATTCTTTTCCTCCAGGAAATCCTGCTAGCCAGTGATCCTGGACCCATGGAAGCCAGGAAGGGTGAAGACCAATTCAGAAAATAAGAAAAATGGACATATGATGATGAGGAGGTGGAACCTGGGGATTGTGTGGAAGAGGAAGTAGAGGCAGACAAGGTGGGGGGACAGTGATCCAGACACCTGGCTGGGGAAGGAGCCCCAGATGCCTCAGAAAAGTGAGAGGAACAAGCGAAAAGCAGAGGAAAGGCTTTTGCTTAGCTTCCGTTTGGAATGTAGGGCTATCACCTTGTTGGGGCTGTGTAGTCATTACTACTCTTCGCCAAATTGTTCCCAGATTTCCCCTCCCAGGCACCTGGAGAACTGTACTTCCGTGTTCCCTTGTGGTTGGGTGGGGCTATGTGACTATTAATAGCTCCAGCAGATACGCGGTGGGTGGAAGTATAGGTCAATTTTGAGCCTACCCTTTCCAGGGCAAACCCATCCAGTGCTCTCCTTTTCCCTCTGTGTGGTGACCTAGAATTCCCCATGGGTCATCAAAAGGGGACATGGAAGTGAGCTGACAGTCTGACTGGATCTAAAAAGAAGGTCAACTTGACAAGGGAAAATTCAACCTATAACTAAGGGTGAAGGCAGGACTGCTCAGGCTGGAAACCAAATGGGACTCACAGCCAGACTTCAGAAAGGCTGTACATCAGCAAAAGGTGATGTGTGACATATTCAGCCAGATATGATGGCCTGTTTCCTGGGAACACAACCTTACCAAGAAAACACTAATGAGGTGTGTCAACCAGAGGCTTCAGGAGCAGGTGCTGACTAAGTTTCAGAGTCAAGAGTTAAGACTAGACAAACTACCCCTCCGCAGACACAGCAAACTGAGGACCAACACAAGGAGCCAACATATAGTAAGAGGTTTCCTCCTCTCAGCTTCCAGTATCGTGAGGGCAGGAGCCTATCCCACATGTCCAAATACCATCTTGGAAAGAAGCAGGAAAAACACAAGGAAATCTGAGCCTTCCTGGAAGATGCCCACTCATCCAAAGGAGGGTACTGAATCCAGTAGAGACCAGAGTTTGCCTTATTCAGAGGGTAATTCTATAATTGGCAGAGTTGGTAGATAAAAATCACTGACAGCACTGCCTGCCTGCAGGTCATTGCCAACACTGAGAACATGTCTGTCTGATTCTGGCTTGACTCATCTAGTAATTTAGGGTCCACAAAGCGACCTGGAAACTCCAAAGTTGGACAAGGGCTGTGGGAGAATCAGAGCAGACTAAAGTGTCTGTTCCATGTGACAACTCTATGGCAGCATCTGCACAGACCTTGTGGTTTGGGGGTTCTCCTCCCATCCTGCATTTTAGACAAGCTTTGACTTAATAAAGCTAAATGGCCATCAATGTTGTGCTCTTTTATTAATATATGGATGCTATTACATTTGTCCTGCCCACAGCACTGAACACCCCCATGTGCATCTGCAGGGTTTTTTGTTCCAAATAAATAAATAAGAAAAAAGTGGTGGCTGACAAATAGAACATGGATTCGCCCTAATAGGTCTAAAAACTTTTAAGAAGAACAAGTAAACAGAATTCAGGATCTGATGTACAGAGGCAACAATTTCCCTGTACTTCACGCACCTTTATAAAAGTCTGGTTTGCAAGCTCCTTTGCTGTGATTTAAATTGCATGGTCTAATATCTGGGAACATAGGCCAACTCCACCAGGCCCCAGGCCTGTGAGTAAAAGTTAGGGATACACAAGAACTATGATTTTATGAAAAAATATGAGGGAAAATTTACTGTTATTATAAGAACTTGCATCAAATATTTTTGATGCATTATTCTGATTGATAGTGAGAGTTGACATATTTTTATTTATTTATTTATTTTTGAGACAGAGTCTCGCTCTCTTGCCAGGGCTAGAGTGAGTGCCGTGGCATCAGCCTAGCTCGCAGCAACCTCAAACTCCTGGGCTCAAGCAATCCTTCTGCCTCAGTCTCCCAAGTAGCTGGTACTACAGGCATGTGCCACCATGCCCGGCTAATTTTGTCTATATAT
>CAUYRT010070026.1:0-14575 GCA_963574885.1 Lepilemur ruficaudatus
GAGTTCGAAACCAGCCTGAGCAAGAGCGAGACCCCCCGTCTCTACTGAAAATAGAAAGAAATTAATTGGCCAACTAAAAATATAAAGGAAAAAAAAATTAGCCAGGCATGGTGGCATATGCCTGTAGTCCCAGCTATTTGGGAGGCTGAGGCAGAAGGATTGCTTGAGCCCAGGAGTTTGAGGTTGCTGTGAGCTAGGCTGACACCAGGGCACTCTAGCCCGGGCAACAGAGTGAGACTCTGTCTCAAAAAAAAAAAAAAAAAATAGCTAATAGCTATCAGGCTACCAGGTGCCAGGCACCATATTAAGCATTTAACATGCATTGTGCTTACATAACCCTATGAGGTATTATACACATTTTATACAGAAGGGAATTGAGACTTTTAAAAGTTAAGTCGCTTGCCCAAGGTCAAGAGCTAGGAAGCTAGGAATGCAAACCCAGGCTGTCTGACTGCTATACTGCCTCCTTTATTTTGTGTCTTTCAAAAGATGGATGGGGAGGGGAAGAGATAGAGAAACAAAGGCAGCTCAAAACCCAAGCTACCTGAAAGATCACATGAAGGGCAACGTACATAGCTATTTGTTATTCTCCTCTTCCACTGTTTAACAGTCTCCTGGACTCAAGTAAGAAGTACCTGTTACAGGGTCTTCAGCTATACCAACCCACGGTGCAAAATATCTGGAGTAAAAGTCAAATGCTTGGGTCTGCCCACCAGGCTGTCCTTTCAGGGTGAGAATGAGTCCTTTCACCTTCCCTGTGTTTTCAACTTGCAGCAGATTTCCTGCGTTCACTTTCAGGTTCTCCAGAAATGACCTTATTCATAAACAGGATAGATTAGGACAAATCAATTTCACAGACCAGCCACTGCACAGACTCTATAAAACAGGGCAGAGTGCACTTGCCCAAACTGCTCAGCAGGAGCGGAGGGAAGAACAAGTGGTAGTATCTTCCCACAGGGAAAAGAACTCGGGCTGCACAAATCCTGGTTTGACTGGACACAGCACAGCCAGACCAAGCCAGAGCCATAAATCAGGGTGCTCAGCCCTTCCCAAAGTGTTGACACAACAAAAAAACTTACCTGTCGTAAGTATCACTGAGCCGGACGAGGAGCTTTCGGGTATCTGGAGAATAGCGGATGTCCTGGACCAGTGTATCACCTATGGCAGTCTGTGGAGACAGATCATAACCTCAGGAGCACACTCTGGGTCAAGTCCTTGATCCTCTGAAACAGGTAACAACCTCTCATTGAGCATCTACTGTGAGCCATACCCATCAATTCTAGCCCCCAGGAGTGTTAGTTCAGTTTGAGGGCTCAAGGTGTTGCCCAAGGATGCCGAGTTTCCTGGCTACCAAAGAGGCCTCTGTGAGCCTCAAAATAGGCTTTGCTCACAAGTGCCTACTATGTGCTCAACATGCACAACTCCTTCAAATGGGTATTTTCCCCACAGAGAAGGAGAAGAGGCCCAGGGTCATGCGTACACATACACAAAAATGTCACAAACACACACATATACACACATAGACACCACATACACACACATATCTTGACCCAGGTCTGAGTGGCTCTGGAGTCCATGCTCTGAATCCCTACTGTCTACTGTCTTTAGAGATGAGGGGATTCATGCCCACCTCTTATGATTGTTATGAGGATTAGATGAAGCAATATATGGAGTACCTGCAGCAGCAACTAGAACCTTCTGCATGGCAAGGACTCAGGGCTGGCCATTTGATTGGAAGTGGGGACTAGAGGACTCGTCTTATGCTGCTCTGCTTGGCAAGCACACCACTTTCACTTAGATTAGTAGATCAGTAGATCAGTAACATGACATTTTCTCCAGATACCTTGGTTCACTATCTAAGACTGCACATAATCTTGCTCAAATCCAAGAACATCATTTGTTTGCTTGTATGTTTGTTTGGGGATGGGTTGGGACACTGCAGGAGATAATGAGGGGACAATCTCTACCCCACTCATCCTTTGGCACCACCTGCAGCTGCCAGGCAGAGCAGATGATAATTCATGGCAGTTGTATGGCAGTCATTAGGTGGCTTCAGGTTCACTAACCCTGTCAGCGATGGAGATGCTCAAGTTCCCGGAACCAGAATTCCCCCTGCCTTAGGTGGCACCTGGGCTTTCTGCCTCTATGACCATGGGCTGACCAATGTCCCTCCCTCAAGAAACGAGAACAGCCAGATCTCATCTGCTCTCCAGAGCTATTTGGGCTCTTGAACCCTGCCCTTCTCTGCATGGGTCTGTATATTGATTTGAAAATTTATTTCTTAGCTGTGAATCTCATTGCTAGCTTCTAGGGAAGAACACAAAATGACAATACTCACGATAAAAAACCCTTTATTATCCCATATTGCAAGGTGACCTGGAGGCTTACAGAGACTAGCTAGGTTAATTCTTTCTATCATAAACAAAGTCTACCATTATGAACATTTTCCACTTTCTTACCAACATGCTTAAAGCAGGTCATTTATAAATTGGCATGTCTCCAGAAACTCAAGCCATGGGTGGGGCAGAGTATAAAATCAGGATCTGTGATCCTTGTTTATACTCTTTAAAAATTTAGATAAAGCAAAACACTAAAGAGATTATAAATGCTGTAGTTGAAGATTCACTGAGAAACACTGCAATGGTACCCACAATAGACCATTTCACAGAAGCATTTTTCTCAAGACAGCCTTTGCCCTGGTGCTGGTCTGGGGCCCCTCTTCTCAGAACACTAGCACCTGGCCATGCAGGGCTGCCCAGCCCTCCGGAACCTCCATGGGACCATTGTACTGCCCACCTCACAGGGTAACATTAAGTGAGATAATGCAAGTGAAATGCTTGGCATGTGGCACTGCACAGAGCAGACTCTCAAAAATGTTATCATCTTCATCATTATCAAACCCCACACCCACACAGACCCTATGAGGAGGCCAGGCTTGTATCTTATCTTCTCTGTTGAGGTACCCATGATTTCCTGGTCTCCTCTCTCAAAGCACAGCCCTCCCACCCCAGTCCCACCCTCTCCACCATAGAAATTGGGGGCACTGAAAGCTGCCAGGCAGTTTTCATTCTTCCCCTCAACCTTGTTTGCATGGATTTTATGCAATGACCTTTTTCTGCCAGAAATCCCCAACTCTCATGCCCAAACTTCTATGGCCATGGCCTGGGCCCATTCCTCTCCTTCTAGCTCGAGGAGGACAGAAATTCCACATCCCTCCGTTTCCCAGAGACTTACGTCTCCTGGAAGCCTACTGTCCCTCTTCCCAGCCACCTCCTACGGTTCCTTTGCTGTCATCTGCCATACAACAGTCTCTCTTCCCCCGACCCACGGAGGCTAGCGCAGACAACTAAGAGTCAAGGAGAACTGTTCAAGCTTCTGACCAAATAGACTGAACATTAAAATTCAAACCTGAACTACTGTAACATTTATACTGGTATAAGGCCTATCTTTGGAGATCAAATGGTCCCGAATCTTTGTGTCCAAACGATAACAAATGACCAACTCATACAAGCTCAGGTTTGGTTCTTTTCACCGACCTTTATCAAGTCCTCTACTTCATGGAAGTCCTAGATGGGGTTTAAAAAAAAGACAAAAATCCTTGTAAAACAGGTGAGCTGTCAGTTGTACACAGCTTATGGCAATAATCAGAAAGAGCTGACCTGGGGGTGGGCTGGATAAAGAGGAAAGTCCAAGACAATACCATCCTCTGCTCTTCTGGCCTTCAGTTCCCCACTCAGAGTGACAAACGTTAGAATGCTATTCACGTTTTCTGGCCAAAAAGAAAAAAGGGATAAAGAAATAGAAAGTAAACTTTGTTAGATATTTACATTACAATCACCTTTTCATTGCCTTAGATTTTCTGCAGGGCCCTCCTTTCCCATGATGGGGCCCAGGTTTGGGCTGCTGGGGCTACTGGATTCTAACTTGAGAACCAAGAACATAACCCATTGGACGTGGCATCATACGGAAAGGCTTCAAATCCCAGCTCCTTACCCCTTGCTAACTGTGCCCTTGAACAAATTACTGGATGTCCTTAAACCTCAGTCTCCTCATCTATAAAATGAAGTTAATAATTAAACCTACCTCACAGGGCTGTCATAATGTTTTCTAATGCAGATTTTAAAATATCCAGCAACCATAACTATAGAATCATAAACTCTTCTAGTCTAAAATATGCCAACAGGATGACAAATAAAACATATATGTTGTAAATATCAGTCTTCTATGAAACAAATCACGTTTATCCTAAACAAACCCAGCTATACATAAAAAAATCGATTTAAAGAATGCACCACAAATGCTGATAGCACTTCATGTTACTGACACAACTTGCGCCACTTATCAGTGTGCATAACATTTTTAGTAAAAAAGACTTATAACCTAATTTTTTTTCCCATAATATTTCTGTAAAACTTAAAGGTGAAGAGATTTGGCTTATTACCTTCCATTGAGCGTAAAACTGACATTATCAAACCCAAAGACTTGTTTTTCTCGTTATAATTGGTGTTAAGACATTATTTACAAAGCATTTTTCATACGTTATCTCATCAAACCCTAAAACAGCCCTATAGGGGGTGGTCCCAGGGATTATTATTCCAAACCTCAGTGTTGGACCAACCCATGTGGGGCCCCGTTTTCATAAAACACTCAGTCCAACTTCAGTAAAATCTATTCTTCAGGATTGAGTTCCCAAATATTTCAGAATGTTTGCTTGTCTTTGCTCTTGTGTCCTATCCACAGAAACCAAGATCATCCTTTTGCAGTGTATATTGGATTATGGCAGAGCAGCACCTTGGCCTAACTCGCAACTTCATCTCCTGCCCATCAGGCCCACCCTCAGGAAGCTGGGGCCCTACAGGGCACACCAGGGGCTCTGTCTTTGCCGCGCCTCTGCCTGGGATCTCCTCACACTCTAGCTCTTGCCCAGACATCATCTTATTCTTCAGCCCAAAGTCCCCTTCTCTAGAGGGTGCTGTTATCCAGATTCTACACCCAATCCCCCTCAGGGCTGGGACAAGGTGAGGCAAGGCAGTCCCATAGGGTGCAAAATTTAAGCAGGTACTTGCTCTCAGGTGCAACCTGAGGCCTTGCCTGCTTCCCCTATACCCATCCCTGATCCTGTTGCTGGGGTGTTGGTGGCCCACAGCTCTCAGCTGAGTTCCAACCTGGGAATTGCCCTTGGCCAAATAGAGCTACCTTGCCCAAGGTCATAGCATCTTTTCCAGACTTGGGGACTGGGCCTCTGTCTCTATTTGGAACTGCACTAGGTGAAGACATTCCCAGCTTCAGAGTTCACCGTGGGTTTGGCGTAGGCCTTTCTTTGTTGCTACTAATTTGCGGTACAACTTCTCCATCTGTTCAATCCTGCTTTCTTTGCTCCCCTACCAACACTGAGCCCAAGAATATTCCTCCCCCCAGTTCCTACTGCATGCAAATGTGCGTGGAGTCTGCTTTTGGGGGCGTTTGCCCTACAGCACCTCCCCTTATCACCCCCCTCTAAAATACCTCCCCCAAATATCTTCCTTTCCAATTCCCCCGGTGACTCTCTGTCATATCATCCTGTTTATTTCCTTGTTTGCGTTTCTGTTTGTTGTTTACGCTTGTTTGTGGCTACTTTCATCTCCTCTGTCCCATTCCCACAAAGCCCTGATCTTTGTCCGTTAAACTAAATGCATGTAAGATTAAGGTGCTGGAACTCCTCTTAAGGTAAATGCATACAGTTGGGGCCCAGGAAAATCTTTAAAATTCAGAGCAAAGAAACTCTTTCTGTGGAATGAATTTCAATTATGGTGGGGAAATACTTGGAGAAAAGTGTGTGTTTTTGGTCCCCTGATATCACATTATGTGAGATGACCATTCCGCCCATGCAAGCTTCCCTGCCGTGTTGGTCACAAAGACCAGACATCTCCTATTTAAAATAAAATGGCATTCTGACTGTGCCTTTCCAATGATGCCAGCACATTCCCTGAAAGGCCAAAGTATTATTGAAGGGTTGCTCTTTTTGTTTCTGCATCACGAATTACATGAAATAAACTCTGCAATGCCTTTATACCAGTCACTGTGATCATTCAGAGTGAGAACTTTTTTTAATATTTGCTATTTTCTAAGTGATAGGTTCAATAAGGAAAGTCATATTACTTATTTTGTGAAACAGCACAGCTGCAGAAGCCAGGGTGGCGTGGCCACAGAGTGGGACTTCACTCACCGGTGTAAACCACCTTAGTCCAAAGCAGGAACCTTCAGAGGAGGAAAAGCCAAAGGGAGACAAGATCATTCCCACGCAAGCAGGTCGCAAACGTGTCATTTGATGCTTCTCTCCTAAATATTTCACTAGCACGATTAATAGCCGAAATATGCAGCGAAAACAGAAGTGAAGGCTAAGCAAGCACCCTAGGGGTCCCTGGTGCAAGGTCTGCAACAGAAACATTCCGGTTCACGCCCCCTCTGCCCCGTCCCGCGCCAATTGAAACTCAAATCAGAATCTCCTCCTCTGTCTACTACTGCATGCAAGTAATAAATGGGCATTTCCCTTAAATATCATTCCCCCACCTAAAAAATAAATTCTAGTGCCTTTCAAGAATAGTAAAAAAAAAAAATATGCATACGTACTTTCCGTAAAGTTATCTGTTGGGTGCAGTTTTCTGATAAAAGCAGTTTCAGAGAGGTTCATTTCCCTTGCAATCTGCTGATGCAAGCCTTCGTCCAATTTCTTAATTAGAAACAAAAAATTATTGAGATTTCAGAAACACAGATCAGACTTCCTTGGACAGCAACTACCATTAGTTCAAAAAGTAGTTTACTAATAGTAAACGTTACAAGCTTAAAAAGAAATATTTCAAGAACAGAGCACTGAAATAAAATTTAAAAAATAAAAAGTAAAAAATGAAGAAATAATCGCCAAGGAATTCAAGGCATTTTTATAAAGACCATTTTTTAGAAATCCATGCTTGCAGTACCCTACGAAGAATTACAGATGTGCAAAGCTAGAATAGACTGGAAAACTGGCTGGCCTGGCCTGTCTTTTGTCAGATTCATGACTAGTCCATTTGAGAGCGTGAGCTCTCTTTTTAAAACAATCTCCACAAAAGGAAAGCCCTCAGTCTCCCTTGTCATGGTGGATAAAGAGACGTTCAACACTCATTCTGGGTAGGCTGGACTGCTATCTTTGTGTTGTTCACTCTATTTCGTGGGAAGGGATTCAGGCCAGAGTTCACCTCCTCCAGGAAGCCTTCCCAGACCACTATGTCTAAAGGTGCTGTCTCCTCTCCAGTGTTTAGACCTCCTGAAATTACCTGATGTGCCCTTTACTGTCTGGCCTCCCCACCTCTGACTCTAAGTTCTACGAGGGCGCGGATTGGGCCGCCTTGCTTTGTCTAGGCCTAGAACAATGCTTGGTACTTATCCAGGATGGTAGGAGCTCAATAAACATTTGCTGAAAGAATAAATACATTATTTAATTTCATCTCATTTTTAAAACACTCCATGTAAATATTTTTATACCCTTACAGATTAAGAATTTTTTTCTTTTTTTTTTATAACTATCTCAGGCCTGTGCACAGATGAAGAAATTAAACAGAGAGGCTGTGGCACATCCTAAGAACACAATATACCTAATAAATGGTACAGTGATTAAGAATGAGGGCTTTGCAAATGTGGGAAATGGTAACAACTGGTGAATCTAAAAGAACAGTATATGGGTGTTCATTGTATTGTTCTTGAAACTTTTCCATAGGTTTTTAATTTTTCAAAATAAAATGTTGAAAAATAGGCCGGGTGCAGTGGCTCAAGCCTGTAATCCTAGCACTCTGGGAGGCTGAGGCAGGAGGATCGCTAGAGCTCAGCAGTTTGACACCATCCTGAGCAAAAGCAAGAACCTATCTCTACTAAAAAAGAGAAAAAATTAGCCAGGGATGGTGGTGCGAGTCTGTAGTCCCAGCTAGTCGGGAGGCTGAGGCAGGCGGATCATTTGAGCCCAGAAGTTTGAGGTTGCAGTGAGCAATGATGACGTCACTGCACTCTAGCCCAGGCGACAGAGCGAGACTCTGTCTCAGAAACAAAAAAAAGTTAAAAAATAAATGTGGGCTTTGGGAACAGAATTGGATTTATATACTGGGTCAGCCCCTAATAGCAGTGCAATAGTGTGCAAGCCATTTAATCTTATGGGGCCTCAGTTTCCATACCCTCAAAATGGGAAGAACAGTACTTAAGTTAAAGATTTATTGTGAAGATATATACATGCATACATACGTACACACATACATTCCTCATGGTGGCTCACGTCTGTAATCCTAGCACCCTGGGAGGCCAAGGCAAGAGGATCACTCAAGGTCAGGAGCTTGAGACCAGCCTAAGCAAGAGCGAGACCCCGTCTCTACTAAAAATAGAAAGAAATTATTTGGACAACTAAAAATATATGGAGAAAAAAGTAGCCGGGCACAATGGTGCATGCCTGTAATTCCAGCTACTTGGGAGGCTGAGGCAGGAGAATCACTTGAGCCCAGGAGTTTGAGGTTGCTATGAGCTAGGCTGACGCCACAGCACTCTAGCCCAGGCAACAGAGCCAGACTCTGTCTCAAAAAAAAAAAAAAAGAAAGAAAGAAAGAAAAAAACAGATTAGAAATATGAGTTTTGCTTTTGAGACTGAAAATCAATTTTTAATCAACAAAATGCTCACTAATTAGATCTTAAAGTCTAAAGAAGTCTCAGGCCAAATGCCTTCTTGCTTTGGCCAAATTTCCTATCCCTGAGCTCCTGAAATCCAGAAGATGAAAATTATAATTTTATATTAATAAATTCATAATTCACTTCTTTGAGTTATACAAGTTAAACACTTTGTTTATTCAAAATCTTTTTTTTTTTTTTTTTTTTTGAGGCAGAGTCTTACTCTGTTGCCCAGACTAGAGTGTCGTGGCATCAGCCTAACTCACAGCAACCTCAAACTCCTGGGCTCAAGCATCCTCCTGCCTCAGCCTCCCAGGTAGCTGGGACTACAGGCATGTGCTACCATGCCCAGCTAATTTTTCTATATATTTTTAGTTGTCCAATTAATTTCTTTCTATTTTTAGTAGAGACGGGGTCTCCATCTTGCTCAGGCTGGTTTCAAACTCCTGACCTTGAGCAATCCACCCGCCTCGGCCTCCCAGAGTGCTAGGATTACAGGCGTGAGCCATCACGCCCGGCCTTGTTTATTCAAAATCTTTTGAAACATGTTCCATCTAATTGCATAAGGCCTAAAACAGTGGTTATTGTGAAAAATCAGTCATGATTTTTAAACTATCATCTGACATAAAAATCCTAACAGAAAACATACTAAGCTTTTCTTAAAGGAGCATTGTATTCAAAATCTATAGAAGCTCAGTAGGCTTACAGAAAGAGAAATCCCTTAGAAAATTAACATTTATTTTCTGAAAACCCAAACGTAACACAGTGGTTTTTGTCTGTTTTTGCTTGATGTTTTTCTGTCAAAAGATTAAATCAGCAGGGTGTGGTGGCTCATGCCTGTACTCCCAGCAATTTGGGAGGCCAGGGCAGGAGGATTGCCTGAGCCCAGGAGTTCAAGGCTGCAGTGAGCTATGATTTTTCCAGTGCACTCCAGCCTAGGTGAAAGAGTGAGACCCTGTCTCAAAAAAAAAAAAAAAAAAAAGAAAGAAAGAAAGAAAAAAATTAAACATAATAGTACACATAAAGTATTCATTCCAGTGCCAAACACATACTAAGTACTTGATGGCTGTTAGCTTTTTATTGAGTGGCTCAAAGTTCATACTTTAACCTGCCACACTACACTGCCTGCCCATAACAAAGACAAACTATTATTATCCCTCTAACACGATGCAGACAGGGAAAACCAATGTCGAGCAGAGAAAATGGACTCCTGCACCGTTTCTAAGGGAGGACAGCACCCAGTGAATTAATGAGTGCTGTGCTGGGCCAGCAGCATGGCACCACTACGGAGGGAATTTGTTAGGAATGCAGAGTCTCGAGCTCTGCCCCAGACCTTCTGAACCAGAATCTACATTTTTACAAGATCTCTGGGTGATTTGTTTGCACATGAACATTTGAGAAGCCCTGGTGTATGAAACATGGCCCTGTGCTCAAGTGACTCAGCATCTAGGTGGGAAGTCAAGGCAGCCATGGAAAGCAATAGGGAGCAATACCAGAGAATATCTAATTAAGATATATAGCTTTTGACAATAAATCCTTGAAAACTTTGAAGATGAAGGTCTTGAGGGGAAACTAGTAAGGAGGGCAGAGTTGGGTGAGTTGGACAGGAAAAAAATGTGGGCAAAGAGCTCTGTACTGGGGCAACGTCTTGGGCATGTCACTTGATCTCACTTCTGTTCTCTTGTTAAGTCAGGGATTAACCAATAACGTCTTTGACACTCTAGAATTCTGGAAATAGGATGGCAGGAATGAAGTGGAATAAGCACCTTTCACACCTGTGGGCACCTGTGGCCCTGGGTGAGTGAGAAGTCCCACCTGAGTAGAGAAGTTGGGAGGTGCCCGCTGGGGAGGGCAGGCCAACAAGGCAATGATATTAACAACTGAACTCAGGGCTGGGTATGGTGGCTCACGCCTGTAATCCTTGCACCCTGGGAGGCCGAGAGGGAAGGATAGCTTGAGGTCAAAAGTTGGAGACCAACCTGAGCTAGAGTGAGACCCCGTCTCTACAAAAAGATAGAAAAAAATTAGCCAGACAGCGTGGTGGCACACCCATGTATATAGTCCCAGCTACTCAGGAGGCTGGGGCAGGAGGATCGCTTGAGCCCAGGAGTTTGAGGTTGCAGTGAGCTATGACGATGCCACTGCACTCTGGCTGGGGCAACAGAGCAAGACTCTGTCTCAAAAAAAAAAAAAAAAGAATTGAACTCAAGCACTTCCCATGGCCTATTGAATGTTCTCTGTGGAAGCTGATCCACAGGCCCATGTACACAACATGTGATAGAAACAGAGAGGTATTTAAGTCCCTTCGTGCAGAGTCTGCAATTACAGGCTTCAATGGTGATTGAAGGGGTGATCAAGAAAGGTCTTTACTGGTTTCCTGGATTTGTCTCCTTGGCTGCAGAAACCTGAAATGCCTTCCAGTCCTTTCTCTATCTGGTCTGGCCAAATTTCCTATCCATATCCTTCTAAAGCTTCCTGTGACCTTAAATAAAAGCTTTAAAGCATCCCACATTGTAGCCACGCTCACCATCTATTGGTAATAGATTTCTCTGCCAATGGGCCTTTTTTACACGTTAGCTAGGACACACACTTCATTGCCCATCAGTTCTTTATTCCTCTCTACCTTGGTATACTGCACTGATTGCAATTTGAATTTCTGTAACCGTAACTGCTGTCCCACGACACTGAAAAATGCACCCACTATTTTCCTGAAGAACTAGAGACAATACAATATTGATAGTAGCAGCCTTCCATGTGTACCACAGGCAGCTGGACTTTCACTGAATTTCTACACTGCAAACAGAGGTCAAGATAATGGTGAATGGTGAAAATGTTTCAACTTTCAGAACCTTAGAAACAAACCTGGAGAAACAAAAGAAAGAGAATACATTCATTCAAAGTACTGGCTTTCAGTTCCAATGATTTTCCATTTTACACTATAAGCTTCTTTTCAAATGCTGCACAAACACACAGACAGCTACTAGTTCTCCTGTTTAATTATCCATTTCCCTTTGCAATCTAATGTGAATCAAATTTCCAACAGCAAAAACAGAGTGACGTCTGCTTTTCTGAGTTCCAGTGTCCTACACTGGGACACTGAGGTTCTATCACCTTATGAACTACACAAGATTAATGATCAGAAAATCAGAGTAAAGTTTTAAAATACTCCCATCTTGTGGCAGTTTATAAATATGGCAGCCTAAATATGAGAGCCCTGCCTTATCAGTCCTTCTTGTTCACTTGTCCCTCTGCTGTAGATAGATTCCAGTAAAGTAAAAGCACCTGGATGTAGAAAGTTCTAAAATCATCCTGGAAGAAATGGGAGATTCCTCCCGAAGCACCTGGACTTCCTACAGAAGTTACGTTCAGACAGTGCAGCACTCGAACCATAGAGCATCTTCAGTTGGACCTGAATAGACATCTAGTCTCTCCACCTTCATCATAGAACCCCAAACTCATGTTCACTTTATATACCCCGTTCATCCTGCCCCCATGACTAAGAATGTGAAATCTGTCATTGTTGGTTAAGTATAACTCGTAGAAGGAGGTTTTGCCATAATTTAATTGATTATAACACATTCACTAAACAGATACCTATTTGGTGCCTCCCATGTGCTAGGCAGGGGGTGTTGGAACAAGTCGGAATGGGATAAGATTTCATAGAATCTGCAGTCTAGTGAGGAAGACAGGCATAGAATGAATTACAAGAGTGATGTATGTTACCAACTGGGAAGTACAGCCAGCCATAGAAGCCCATGAGTGGGAGGATATCTAGTCTAATAGTGAGTATGGTAAGAGCACAGGCTCTGCACTCAGGCAGACCTGGGGTGGGATCCTGAGACAGCCTCTACGGAATGTGTGACCCAGGACAAATTACTTAACCTTCTTCTGCCTCTGTTTCTTTTTTTTTTTTTTTTTGAGACAGAGTCTCACTCTGTTGTCCGGGCTAGAGTGCCGTGGCATCAGCCTAGCTCACAGCAACCTCCAACTCCTGGGCTCAAGCAATCCTTCTGCCTCAGCCTCCCCAGTAGCTGGGACTACAGGCATGCGCCACCATGCCCCGCTAATTTTTTCTATATATTTTTAGTTGGCCAATTAATTTCTTTCTATTTTTAGTAGAGACGGGGTCTCACTCTTGCTCAGGCTGGTTTTTGAACTCCTGACCTTGAGCAATCCGCCCATCTCAGCCTCTCAGAGTGCTAGGATTACAGGCATGAGCCACCATGCCCAGCCTGCCTCTGTTTCTTGATCTGCAAAATAGGAACAGTAATAATAAGACCTATTCATAAAGTACTTGTGAGGGTAAAACGAGATACATGAAAAACAATGAGCATAGTATCTGGCTAAATTTGCCTAACTTAAGTTGCTGTCCCCAAAGATAAAGATCATGTTCTAGAAGCCAATGAAGATACACGAGAAGCAGAAATTCCCACATTAACATCTCCTCTTCCTTTGTGTTATATTTTTCTCTCAAATACTGAGCAAACGAAATCCCTTCAATACTATCCCTCTCCCTAGAAGAACCTTGTCTGTACTCCTCATCCCTCCTCTGGGCATAGTAATGAGATGTGAGGTTGGAACACCTAGAAACCCCAGAGGCCTCTAACCCAGTGTGTTCACACCGAGCCAGTGACCCTCTCTCCAAGGAAGGGCACCAAGGTTGGAAATGGCACACAGTATTGCTATGTGTCTATATAACCCACCAACTTCTAAACAGGTTTTTGGTGTTCTCTGAACAGCAAGAATGTCAAGAACTAAAACTAAGCGTTCCTCTTTAAAAATGTGAAGCCGGTTCCCCTTGCTGTCACTGAAAATGATTGTCATTGTTTAAAAGAATAACAATGCATATGAATGAATATTACATTTGATCTTAGCATGATGCCCAGAGTATGACAGACATCCTGTAAATGCCAATCGAAGAGGAATAAATACACTGGGCACACAACAAAGTTTCTTTTTTATAAATAATTTTAACAGAAAAACTCAGGAATAAATCTCTCTTTAGAAAAGGTATCCTCTGAAACAATAGCTCTCAACTGGGAGCAATTTTGCCCCCAGCGAACACTTGGCTCCGTCTGGAGACATTTTTGATTGTTACAACTGGGGAAGTACTGCTGTAATCTAGCAGGTAAAGGACAAGGATACTGCTAAAAATCATATAGTGCACGTAACAGCCCCATACAATAAAGAACCATCTGGCCCAAAATGTCAACAGTCTGAGTGCAGTGGCTCTTTGCCTATAATTCTAATACTTTGGGAGGCTGAGATAGGAGGATCACTTGAGGCCAAGAGTTTGAGACCAGCCTGTGCAACATAGTGAGACCCCATCTCTACAAAAAATTTAAAAATTAGCCAGACATAGTGACATGTACCTATAGGCCTAGCTACCTTGGAGGCTGTTGCAAGAAGATTGCTTAAGCTCAGAAGTTTGAGGTTGCAAAGAGCTGCAACAAAGCCATTGCACTTCAGCCTGCTCAACAGAGCAAAATCCTGCCTCAAAAAATAAAAAAGTCAATAGTGACTTGTTGAGAAACCATGTTCTAAAACACACACACACTCACACACACACATATCCCCACCCCCAACAACAAAATAATAAAAACTTTTAGAACATGAGGGAGAATCAATAATATGGGCTCCCTACCCCTGTTGATATGTTATTTTCACAAAATATTACAGCTGGTTTACAAGGCCGGGCGCGGTGGCTCACGCCTATAATCCTAGCACTCTGGGAGGCCGAGGTGGGAGGATCGCTCCAGGTCAGGAGTTCGAAACCAGCCTGAGCAAGAGCGAGACCCCATCTCTACTAAAAATAGAAAGAAATTAATTGGCCAACTAAAAATATATAGAAAAAATAAGCCAGGCATGGTGGCACATGCCTGTAGTCCCAGCTACTGGGGAGGCTGAGGCAGAA